>JBCEWC010009052.1:0-19174 GCA_038996855.1 Solanum aculeatissimum
TATATTAAAGAATTGATAAAATGATATATATTAAAATATATTTATAATGTATTCAAAATACGATATTGATACATTATAAAAAATAATAAAATAATGATAATAAATAAACGAATATTACCACAAATATTATTGTTACTACTAAAATGGTTATCACTATAAAGGTGAAAACTAATAATATTATTATTAATAATATAAAAAATAATTTTAAAAGATAAGCAAATTTTGAATATTAAAAATATATATATGAAAAGTACATTATTATTGCAAATAAATCCGTTTATTTTAAAAGTTTTAAAAATACCTATTTTAATCAAATAACGATCTAAAATGGGTTTAGGTCGGTCAAAATTGGGTGTCAACAACCACACTGATTTCAATGTTCCAAATCTAATGGTTTAGTTAGATTTCCCAATGGATCCCTTTACGGAAAAGTGAGTACCTCACTTCTTTCCGGCTAATATAGCTAAAAGAATTGAGGGGGCCAAAATGTAATCGGATGACCCCAAACACCGGTGAAAGGTCATTTCAAACTATTTTCAACATTTCAGAGCTGACCATTCCTTCCGTTTTTCGATTCCAAGCGTGTTAAGCTAGGTTTTAATAGAAACACACTTTTTAGCTACTGGTTGAACTCATTTTGTAAGTTTTAGCTCAAAACCATATCGAAACCCTTTATTCTCGAACCAACCACCCTCCGAGCATACAATGATCATTCTATAAAAAATGGAACTGTCAAAATCCCATTCTGAGACCGTTTACCAGGGTTTTATTAGAAAACTCATTTTAGTAGCTTTAACTACTCACTATCCTGCAAACTTGCATAATTCCCAATCAAAACACCAAATAGCCATTCCAGCAGTCCCATCAGGTCATAATAAGTCTGAGATTGCTATACAAATGCTCCAAATAATAGAAACATACAAAAAGTATAGAATTGACCTACAGGGTTATTACATCTTGCTATGGTAGATTTTGATTTCATTTTTGGTATGGATAGGCTTTCTCTATATCATGTTATTCTTGATTGTTATGAGAATATGATTACTTTAGTTGTACCTGATGGGTCGAGAATTAAGTGGAAGAGTTTGTGTGGTTCTTATCCTAGAAAGGTTATCTCATATACAAAGACACAAAAGTTGATTGATAGAGGTCGCTTGCCCTATTTGGCTTTATTCGTGATACTAGTACTGATTCACCTCTAATAGAGTCTATTCCCGTGATTCGTGAATTTATGGGAATATTTCCTACCGATATTCTAAGGGTTCCTCTTGATAGACATATTGACTTTTCAATTATGTTGAGTTGGCCACTAAGACTATTTATATTCCTCTTTATCGTATGGCTCCTACAGAGTTGAAAGTGCTTAAAGATCAGATTTAGGATTTGCTGAGTAAACAATGTATTCGGCCTAGTGTATGCTCGTAGGGTGCTCTAGTTCTATTTATTAACAAGAAAGATGGGTCTATGAGGATGTGCATCGACTATAAATAATTGAACAAGGTGACTATAAAAATAAATACCCTCTTCCAAAAATTAATGATTTATTTGACCAACTCTAGGGTCTAATATGTTCTCCAAAATGGATTAGAGGTCCAAGTATTATCAGTTTAGGATCAGGCCATCTGATATACCTAAGCCTATCTTCTAGATGAGATATGGTAACAATGAGTTTCTAGTTATGTAATTTGGATTGATCAATGTAGCTGCGACGTGTATGGAGTTGATGAATGGGGTGTCCTGGCCTTATTTGGATTCTTTTATGATTTCCTATGCTTCAAGGAAAAATGACTCATGATAAGAAGTATCCCTCCCATGACTTAGAGTTGGCGGCTATTGTCTTTGTTTTAACGTTGTGGCGACATTATTTGTATGAGATTCATTGTGAGATATTTAATCGATCACCATCTTATAGTATATCTTCAACCAAAAGGACTTTAATTTGAGGTAGAAGAGGTGGATCAAATTTCTAAAGGATTATGATTTGGCTATTCTATACCATCTGAGAAAGGCCAATATAGTGGTCGATGCTTTGAGTAGATTGGCTTCTAGTATGGGAAGTCTTACAGCTATCCGGGTTGAGGAGAAACCTTTGGTTATAGATTTTCTGAGACTAGTCAATGGATTAGTGAGAGTATAGCTTTCTGATCAAGGTGTTGTGTTTACTTTCTTAGAGGCCCACTTTCCTTTAGTGGATTAGATCCGTGACTAGCAGTCTAAGAATGAGAAGTTGTATCTCATTCTAGATAAGGTGACTAGGGATGAGGCCAATGAGGCAGTGCTTGACGTTGCTAGTGTATTGAGGATTAGGGTCCAGATTTATGTACCAAAACACTGTTAGAATCTAGTACAACTTCCTTATCCTCTCCGCTATACACCTTTTCTCAAATGATATATAGCGTTTTATCCTCAAATTGTCGCATACAAATCTTGTCTATCAAGGAAGAACATGTCCTATATGAATGCATATTGCCCTTATCAGAAAGTTGTAGTCTCACAAAATTATTGGCTTATCTCTTAACATCCATAGCCAAGGGTCACTCTTTAAATCGAATAGCTTCAAGACTCGCTATACTAGAAACCCTCCTACTCAATACACTAGCCAATATATTAGCCTTTCCTGGATTGTGTGGAATAGTCAAATCATCATCCTTTAGAATCTCAATCCATCTCCTCTGTCTCAAATTCAAGTCCCTTTGACTTAAAATGTATTGTAAACTCCAGTGGTTTGTGAAAATCTCCCAATGAACCCCATATAGATAGTGTCACAACAACTTCAAAATGAACACAACCGCTGCAAAATCTAAGTTGTTGGTAGAGAAATTATTCTCATATGTATTCAATTGTCTAGAGGCATAGGCAATCGCCTTCTTTTTTTTGCATCAAGACACCTCTAACCCAAACCCTGACACATCACAATATACAATGAAATCAATACCCTCCTCGTGCAAAGTCAAAATAGGTGCAGTAGTCAATAATGCTTTGAGCTTTTGGAAGTTCTCCTCACATTTATTAGACCAATGAAATGTTACATTCTTCTAGGTGAGTCTACTTAATGGAGATGCTAAGATGGAAAAACTTTGAACAAAGCATCGATAGTATTTGGCCAAATCCACGAAACTATGAATCTCTATAGCTAAGGTAGGTCTAATCCATCCTCAAATGACCTCAATATTGTCTAAATCAATCCCAATGCCTTTCTTAGACATAATATACCCTAGAAATGCTACCGAATTGAGCTAGAAATCATATTTAGAGAACTTAACGTATAGTTTCTCCTCACCTAGATGCTGAAGCACAATCCTCAAGTGCCTAAAGTGGTCAACCTCGATCTTGGAGTTAACTAAGATGTCATCAACAAAAACAAATAATAAATGAATCCAAATAGGGTTAAAACACCTCATTTATTAACTACATAAATGTCGTAGGGATATTGGTCAACCTAAATGACATCATAACGAGTGCATAATGGTTATATATTGTCTGGAAAGGGGTCTTAGGAATGTTAGACACCCTGATTTTCAACTAATAGTACTCAGATCTCAAATCAATCTTGGAAAATAAGGCTACTCCTTGATATTGGTAAAATAAATCATCAATATTTGGAAGAGAATACTTGTTTTTGACTGTCACTTTGTTTAATTGCCTATAATAGATACGTATTCTCATTGTTTCGTCCTCATTATTCATAAATAACACTGGGGCACCCCATGGTGACACACTAGGGCGAATAAACCCCTTATTCAATAATTCTTGAAGCAAATCCTTTAACTCTTTTAACTCTACCAGATCTTGTGATAATGTGGGATGAAGATGGGCTTAGAGCCTAACTCAAGATCAATAGCAAAATCAATGGTCCAATCAAATGGAATTCTAGGAAGATTGGTAGAAAATACATCCATAAACCCTCAACCACAAAAATAGACTCCATCAAAGGTGACTCAACAACGATATCTCAAATGAGAGCCAAATAAGACATGAAACTCTTATAAATCAACCTTTGTGCCCAAATATAAAAGATCACCTTACTAGGATAGCAATCGCTCAAACCATTTCACTCAATCCTCGACCTATCAAGTATAGCTAAAGTAACTATCTTGGGATAGCAATCAAGAATAGTACAATATGGAAAAGACAATCCATACCCAATATGACATCAAAATCTACCATATCAGAATAATTATGTCTACGAAGGTATCATAATTCACCACAGATACCAGACAGGATCGGTACACCTAATCCACCACTACGAGATCTCCTTCTTGATTAGAAACACATATAGGCATACAAGTATGATCACACAACAAATCAAATCCCAAAGAGAAGTAGGCCGACACATATGAATAGGTAGAATAAGGATAAGATATACAGATATAGGACAATAACAAACTAGGACAATATTTATGATAATAACATTTGGAGCCTCAGCCTCAGACCTCTCTAGGAATGCATCCTAATAGGCACCTCGATCTCTACCTTGCTAAACTATGCCTCTACCACAATTCTAGAATAATGAATTATTATCACCTCTACTAGGAGCATGACCATCTTTATTATCTGAGCTCTACCATGCCCTCTAATATTTGGGGTTGAACCTCTGGCTGGGATACTAGGTCTCTTATTGGGGCTACTGAATAAGTATGGTGTGGACTAGAATGAGTCTAAAAAGGACATTGTGTAGTAATATAGCTTGGGTCTCCATGCCCATAATAAGATCTCTGAGTGGACTGTTGCTATAGAGAACTGGATAGAATACTAGAGCCACCCTGGCTTGTAGGCCTCTATACACTAGATGAACTATAACTACCCTCTAATCCCTGTAAGGATGCATGCACCATCTCTTGATGTTGGGATGAACTACCTCCTTGGTAAGATGCTTTACCTCCTCGGTGAGACGCTTTATCTCCCCAAAAGGTACCAAAATAATGATTGGTGGCTAACTCCCTCTTGGGGTCCCCAAACTCCTCACGGACCATCAACTCTACCTCCTTGGTAATAGTCATAATAGACTATAAAGAGGCTCCCTCACGAACTGATCTGAAGACTTAAGATCTAATAGAGAAGCCTAAACCCTTCACAAACTAGTGAACTCTCTCAACCTCAGTAGGGATTAATGATATGGTATGATGAGACAACTGACAAGAATGTTCCTCACACTTAAAAATAGGCATGCTATCTAGGGACAAGTTCTTAAACCTCGATCTTCTCTCCTCTTGAACAATCTAAGGAATAGAATAGCCTTGGAAAATACTTGAGAATACATCCCACTCTACCCAAGGGGATCCAGCTAGTTTAGATCTCATATAAGCTCGCCATGACTTCCTAGTGGTGACTCAAAGCTGAAGAGAAATGGTCCTAATATCTCGTGGATCAATTAGGCCCACTGTCTCAAACATTTCATAGAATACTATCAAAAACTCATAAGCATCCTCAACATTAAAAACTTTGAACTACGGTGGTTTCATCTTTTAAAACCGCTTATAACTCTACTAGTCATTAATTACAATAACTAGCGTGGGAGCTCCCTATTTCTGAGAAGGAACCAATGGTTGCTATTCCACCCGATCATGAACAATGGGATCCAAATATTGTTGGGAACCTAAGAATAAGGAACCTCTTCTCTCACCTAGGTCTATAAACCTACTGGAGTCCCAATCACACTACCACCCTTGTCAAGGCTCTATAACATACCCGTCATCCTCATTAGAGTGTCTTGTAGCAATAGCGTAGGCCCAATCTCTGCAGGAACTTGATCCTCTCTAGGCTCAACTTTAGGATCGAGGAAAATATCCTTATCATGCAGGTGCCATTCCTCGAGAATGGCCTATTCCTCTGGCCTGACCTCTGCTTCTAGTTGGGGTCTCAATCACATCATCAAAGGTTGCTCCCCTACCTATCTTTCTCACTGAAGATATAGTCCTTGCCATTTTATAAAAGAACATGCAATAAATCAAAACTCATAATTAGTAACCATGCACGATAGGAATCGGAAGAGCAAAAACAAAGTTTCCTAATTGTCTTCATATCATCTCAAAGATAAGCAACATACGCCTTCATGCCAAACCTTAAGACTTTATTTGAATGAGTTTCTACACATGTGAGACCTATGAACCTGGGGCTCTGATACAAATTTGTCACAATCCAAAATCAAGTGTGATGACATTTTCCTTTAAGCTACTGAGATAAGTCACCCTAAATAGGATAAAACACAATAATACAGGAGATAAAGTGGAAGTAAGTGTGTAAATATATAAAAATAAGGAAACTACAATCTAAAAACCAACCCAATACTAATGTCACATATATAATCCTCTACTACAACTAATTTGAAAGAAAATATACAAGTATTAATGTCTTTGATTCTAGAATATAACAAATACAATAATAAGTCGAAGTCTAAAGGGTTCGTTGAAATAAACAAGAGTTCACAAAAATGAACAAGCTACTACCTCCTAGATTATCTCAAAGTCGGTCAAAAATGATAACGAAGCATCAATCGGAACTAAGATCACAACCTACACACAAGTATGAAAACAAGGGTGAGTACTGGCTTACATAGTACTTAGTAAAGTGATCTAAACACAAGTAGAAAATAAAGAATATGGTTCTCCTTCTATAACAAATCCCCATAACTACAATATGCACTCAGAAAAATCCAAGACACATTATATATATATCCACAATCTATTTATCCAATATATCAACCAAATCATTAACAACAATATACAAGTCTAGAGTTAACCATCAAATCACACTTCATACAAGTATCCGTATTAATGTAATGACATGAGATGGAATGGAATATAATGAAGTCCAATGATACAATGCAATATCAAGTAATCACGATGTATATATTTTTTACGATACAAATCTGCAAATGTAACTAAACCAAAAGCCATTGGGTCCTCACATGGACCATGTATTCATCAGAACCATTTTTCTTCGGCACAATCATCTCTAGCCAAAATTATTTTTCTTTTTCTTTTTATCACATTTGCTAGAAAAATTTCTCTTTGACATTTTTATCATTTCTTGATGGAAACATTTCCCTTCTGCTTAATGTCACTCAATCAATATATTATTTTATCATAGTAATCACTTTCAAATAAGCATGAGAGTATGCAAAGAGTCCCCATAATGCAAATATTCAGTAATCACTCAATTAATCTTATCCTTCTTTCGTTAATAGTATTATTAGCAAGCGAGTCATTCAATAAAAATAGCACACCATTTCTAAAGTTCTCAATAATCACTTTTCATCATCAATCAAGAATACTCATCAAAAGAGTAAATATTTTCTATAGTATTCTCCAAATATTTTACCGCAATATAGAAATTATACAACATTTGTTCAATATCACATTTATAATACCTCAATAGTCATTTTCATAATAGCATAAATCAATAATAAACTCTTGAGTCAATGTAAGTAATTTACCATTCTCAATAACGTGGAAGCACATAATTAATCAATATTCTCAATACAAGGATCAACATCACCAACAAGTATATATCAAATCATAAGCCAAGATGCACATATCATCATATATCCATTTATTACCCTGTCACTTTTATCAAATTATTATATGAATAATTCACCTATTTTTTAATCCTCATTACTCCACAATACACAAAGAAGGAAGATACAAGGTTCAATTAAATTCAACAAGGTTTAAAAATCCACTTGGCTCGATAACTTCACAAAATCAACTCAATAATGGAGATTTCCCCTTCCAGTTCGTATATGAAATACCCCTATCTATTCAAATAATGATTTATAATCAAATTTCAAGTCTAATAATGTCAAAATCATAAAATTTAGGAAAAAGGGTAAAAGAAAATCTCATACCAAAAAATGGGCTGAAATCTAAATATTTTTTAATAAAAATGCTCCTCAAGGTATTAGAAAACTATTGGCGAAAACTATTTAAAAAATAGAGTTGAAATTACTCCTTAATCATCCTTTTTATAAAAATTTGAGTACATGAAGTACCCTCCCTCGCCCCATTTTCCCAATTAATATCTCTAAATTTGATATTAAAATAATAAATATTTGATGGGTATTGAAGTCTTTAGCTCAATATAACTCACCCAATAGAATCCCCATGAAAAAACACTCGAAATCATCCTCTCCCAAATTTGAAAATGTCAAAAATGGCTAAAACGCGTCATTTTAGGAAGGTCTCTATTCAAGTAGCAAGTGTTCATTACGATTGCGATAACTTACTATCGTGATCACGAAGCACAACATGAACCACTCATCGAGATCATGGTCTAAGGTTCACTATCACTAAGAAAAAATGAAGTGCACTTTGTAAATGTGATCTCTTAGGCTACAGACTCGAAGAACAATGACACCATATATCAACAAATTTCACTAAAACACAAAATCATGAGATGGATCTTCAGAATTTATTCAGAACCTCATACACATAAATAATATATGCTACCCTATTAATTTGACATTATAGACTCAATGAAATTGTTGACAATCAAATCTGAGGTCTCCTTGACTCGAAACCCAATAAGTCACAACAAAACTAACTTAAGGCATTCAAAATACTGAAACACTACAAGAACCCCCAAAAATTATAATGAAGATTATTCTAGAGTTAAAATCACCTCTCAGAACCTGTGTGACCATAAAAAATCCAATCGGTGCACCCAAACTCAAAATGTTGACCAACGTCAAATCTTAACTCAATTTTCAACTTTAGACCTCAAATCACATATCAACTCAAAATATAATTTTGACAACTCTCCAATACAAATTTTCAAATTCTAGAACTGATGGTATTGGAGAAATTCTATTCGAGACTCGAAGCTCTTAATGACTTCAAAACTCAAAATTAAGCAACTTAAGCCTTCAAAACTCAGCTCTTTAGAAAAATCTCATTTTGTCACAAAATTTTCAAAAATCAACTTTCACAACCAATCAAATAGGACTGAGAAATTTATGGGGAGGGGTAAAATGATACTTTTATTCAAAATATAAAAAAATGACCTTTAGATTCATTATAGGTATGATAAATTTAGAGGAGGTATAGATAACGATGATGATAGGGGAACAAGAGGCAGAAGCAATGATGGTTGAATAAAAATCATCATTGAAATTGAAGAAATTCAATGAAATTAAATGATATAAATACAAATAAAAGTGAGTTTAACTTGCAAAATACAAATTCAAAATAACTAAATAGAAGTTACCTAATTCTAAGAAGGATGCAGATGATCAATTTTGCCTTGTAATTGCGATTTGGCAAAGGATGGGAAACACATGTATTCTAATTTGATTTGGAATCAAAGAGAGAGAAAGGAGTTGAGAAGATTGGGTAGTTTATATGGGTAAGATCAACTATTAATTTTTAATTTTTCTAAAACTATATTTGTGTTTCATAAATATACAATATATATTTTCCTTGTTGCGTAGTTTTTCTATTTATTAATTTAATCTAAAATTAAAACTAGAGTTAACAATTTAATTACAAGTAAATAACTAAGCAAAATGAGAGAAGAGTTGAAATTAGGATAAAGTTTGGTTTTTGTATGCCTATGTCATGACCCAAGTCTACGCCCTAGGCATAGTCGACACTCAGAAATCATTGCTGGTCCCCAAGAGAACCCTTGACCTAATTGACTCGCTCAACTAAAAACTTAAGATGCATGAAAAAGCTTTATAAGGTGATCCTTCAAAACATTTAATAAAATTTAAAGAATCTCAATCATACTATATATAAAATTCCAAAAATATCTTTCGACACAAATAGTAATAAATACTTTAAATACTCGAATGAATTGACTAGATTGACTCACTAAGTCTTTACTATACTAAAGATAGATATTGTAACAAGACCCACAACTGTTTGACTATATATAAAATAAATAAATCAAACTAACTAACTTGAGCCCTCTGAGAAAAAGGAGGTCTCACCAACTGCCACTGGAAAGCTGTCTTACTGAATGACTTCTATCATGAGTTCCTAAATTTGCATCATAAAATAATGCAGAGCCAAAGGGCGCTAGTATGTAAAATGTATGGTATGTAAAATGACCAAAATAAAAACTCAGGATAGGATGCTTAACTTAGAAAATAACTCAATGACATCATCAATGCAATGTAAGTAAAACATCTTACTTGATGCATACATAAATGCAACTCAGTTTGTATCTAAAAATAATATATACTTTAACTTGGGGAGTTTCACTAATTGACAACCATCACTATAAGCCTTGTGATGGTATAACATCTTTCCCACATTGCTAGAACAATCTCATACCTTGCCAGGGTAAGGGATGAAGTGCTGCGGATCCATATAAACTAGGCCATCTTAGTGGTATATAAGGAGTTGTACACTTGGTACAATCCTATCCTACACTGGTTACGTAGTTTACGAGTTCAAGTTATTATTACTCTCACTTGTATCGGTTCTCAATAATACTCCCAAAACAACTTTTATAATGCTCATAACTTTAAGAGTAAAATTACTCAAAATTACTTTTTAATCTTTTAGGACCCGACCCAACTTTAGTTTTTCTCAACTTGTCTCTTATATTTGTCTGAAATATATATCAATGCAATGTGTCTCAAAAATATAATTTTACTATTTAGCTATCTTGTAAATACAAATACTTTAAATACTTCTTGAACTCAACTTAATACTGTGGACATAATAGCTTTTCATGAAATATATACGGTTCATACAAATGCAACAATAACGATGTAATTTTTGACTTAATAACTTAATTCAGTAGTGAAATCAGTAAAGACCATGATTTTCATCAAGAAACATACATAAACAAGTATCTCAATGAAATTAACTAGCAATGGAGAAAACTTGATCTCAACTCATAAATTTGATCTTAGGTCAAAATTAGTCGTTAAAGACACTAAAACAAACGTAGGATAACTTTTGGAGGGCTTTACATACCTGAAAGAACTAGAGTCTTGAATAACTTTGAACAACTCACTAGCTCCTATTGAAATCCTAGCTTTTGTTCTCATGAAAACTTGTTCTATGTCTTGAGAATATTTTTTCGTGTAATGAGATTGTAAGTATAACTTTTAGGGTTTAATTAGGTGAAAACTATCAAGTTTAGGATTAGAAAAGGTGAAAAAGGATGAAAATATACTTTCTTAAAAACACTATCCAAGTCATCTACGGGACTATCTATGGTATGTAGAAACTTATACGAACTGTAGAAGTCCATTCATAGAAACTAGGGTGGAGTTTGGGGTCCTGAAACTCATTCTACAAGCCCAAATTATGATTCATAACAATTTTTGCGACCTATAGTTGGGTCTATAGAGTTTGGGACTCAAAAATAAACTTGTAAAACTCATTCGACGAGCTGACACTATGGGTCATAGTTCAATCCACGACCTGTAAGTCAGGGCTGTAGAATCAACTCTACTCTGGCAATTTGTTGTAAAACAGTCATAACGTTCTATTTCGAACTCCAAATGAGGTGAACTAGGTGGTGTTGGAAAGATGATTCGAAGATCTTTAATTTGATATTTTATGGTACACCTAATTCTTTGTATTCTTGGAGTTATGACCATTTAAATTCAACCCTTGCATAATCTAATGTGAAAACTTAATCGATAGAAACGTTTTGAACTTGACTAAGTACTAGAGGTCTCTTATGAACCTAATCCACTTCTAGTTCACTTCACAAACATAGGAATGAACCTTAAAATATAGGAACATGTAAGGTATCACAAGGTTCAATCTTATATACTTACGATAAAAGAATTTGGATCAGATAAATAAAGTTGTAGGGTGTTACAACCTAGACCAACTACTTGGGCTAAACTGCTGCACTTGGGCTTTTCTGTATATCACTATGTATAAAACATAGTATATCAATATGCATTTGGTATATACTGATTTATACATCCTACTTTTGGTCTTTCAAAACCTATAATTCAACTTCTTTTTCCCTATATCAGCTTTTCAGCAATTCAAGCAATATGGGGGATGACTCAAAACTCAATGACATGCAAGGGTAGAGTTTGAAAATGGACTCAAATTGATGTCACATGTCAAAAATAAAGATTCAAGATTAATGGAAGACATAATTCTAAACTTGGTAATGTTAAGCTTTCAATGAACAAATTCTATCATCTAATTTGAACAAAACTTGATTTGGAGGACAAATTGTCATGTCACGAACAAGGATTGATTTTGATTCAATTAATGCCATATTTCATCATTTAAAGTAACTAAAGGAACTAGAGTATGAATTATAACTTGTCTACGCAAAAATTAAATAAAATAAACAAACCCAACATAATCCACGACAGGGAGAAAATAATGCAAATGCTCTAATGGGATTACATCTAAGGTCACAGAGACTAGATAAAAAGACAAGATACTAACCCTCTTAAATAGCTATTGAAATGTGAGAACTTTTAAAGTAAAATTACAAACATAGCCAACAATGAAATGTTTCTAACATAGATCTCCACTATCAACATATTATCAAAACTAATAGAGTAAGAGAATTCATGATAGTGAACATAACTCTACCAAAAAATAAAATTTACTTCATCATTATTATAATTCAATCATATTAGAGTATAACCCAGTTTGATTAGAAGTCAATATTTAAACCAAATATGAACAGAGAAGGCATCATGATAAAACAAATAGCTAGAAGAGAAGTTTGAGCTTAGATATATCAAAAGAGGGGAAAAATAATCAAACAACCATGCACTCAAAATAAAATAATATTGTTCAACATGTATTACTAAAATACTTAGAATAAAAAATTTTGTTGAACGAAAACTTTTGCAGTAAATAAAATTTTTGCGGTACAAAACTTTTGTAGGAAATTGTTTTTGTAAAACAAAATATTTTATAGAACAAAACTTTGTGAAAACAATAATCACAAAGATTCTAACAAGTTTTCAAAACCAGAAACTAAAACTAGTAATAAAAATAAAATCTGTAAAGAAAATCAAAAAATAAAATTGACAAGAAACAAATTGAGCCCACTGAATACACAATGTATCCTTAATGAAATTATTCCCCTCAAGTACCCGAGGTTAATGGAATATATCCTCCTAAGATAGAATGATTTTACTCACCGGTGAATCGATACCTAAAACCACGGTGTCAGCGAACTACTAACAGTAGTAAAACACACTAGAATTTGTTTGTGTAGAAGAAGAAGTCAGAAAAACACATTTTGAAATGATAGGAAAATTCTCTATATATAGAGAACAAAAGGTGTTTATTGTGCCTTATTGGAAAGGTCACAACCACTTAGGAAGGTCACAACCTTTTCAGAAAAGTTATAACTTTTTATTTGTCATTTACACCTTTTAAACTCAACAATCCCCCACATGAATGGGAAATGACTCTAAGAAAAGAAAATGGATAAGTGTGTACTTTACAAGCAAGGATTAGTTTCATTTGGATAAGTAGGTTTCCCTTTGAACATTCTGTAGTGAACATATATCGGATATACTAGATTAATCGGTAGATTTGATATCTTAAAACCGTCAAACTTTAATGTATACCTAGACAATATAAGTCACACAATTAACCCTTTAACTAATTTTTGGTTCTCATTGTTTTGTTCGTTTCAACCATGAACACTTCCTAGTTCATAAGTGCATAGAGAACTGGCCTTACTGGATTCTCCTTGAAGCTACTTACACTTCACACTTACATAGGTGATTTCTAAATGTGTTATCTCACAAAAATGCTATTTTATATACCTTGTATCAAACTTAAAAACCATTAAAAGGTCATAATACCTTATCCTTGTTACTGAACATTGTCTCCTCATGAGAATAGACTTTATAAATTTTTTTGACAATGTTGAATCATCATCAATGACTTTGTTTGATCTCCTTGAACCTAGATCTTGATATCTCCAGTCTTCTAGGTAGAGTTATCGCCACAAAGATCTTTCCTCGACCATAGGCTTATTCCCTTTGATGATCTCTCAACTCCCTCTCTAGTTAGACCTTTTGTAAGTGGATCCAACACATTATTCTTTAACTTTACATAGTCAATTGTGATAATTCTACTAGAGAGTAGTTATCTAACAGTACTGTATCTTCGGCGTATGTGATGAGACTTACCATTATACATAACGCTCCGCTCCCAGCTCTTCCTATTGCCGCTTAACTATCACAATGTATGAATATAGGAGTCATTGGTTTGGGCCAAAATGGAATATCTTCTAAGAAATTCCAGAGCCATTCATCTTTTTCACCAGCCTTGTCTAAGGCTATCAACTCAACCTCCATTTTAGAATGAGCTATATATGTTTGTTTGGATGATTTCCATGTTATTGCTCCTCCACCAATAGTAAAAACGTATCGACTTGTGGACTTAGTTTTAGTTGACCCAGTAATCCAGTTTGCATCATTATATCCTTCAACAACTACTGGATACTTGTTATAATGCAAAGAAAAGTTTTAAGTGTGTTCTAAATACCCCAAAACTCATTTCATTGCCACCTAGTGATTTTGATTGGGATTACTCGTGTACCGACTCAATTTACTTAGGACACAAGCTATGTCTGGTTGCGTATAGTTCATGATGTACATCAAACTTCCCAAAACTCTGGCACAATCCAATTGAGACTAACGTTTACCTTAATTTTTAGTCAGATCAATTGGGATTTTTCCACTTTTATTGTTTAAGAACTTGAATTTTTCTAGTACCATTGTTATATAATGAGATTAAGACAATGCTACGCCTTGAGGAGTTTTGTTAATCTTAATTTCTAATAGTCAACAACTCCTAGGTCTTTCATATCAACCTTACTAGCAAACATACGCTTAGTAGCATTTATGTTAACAATGTCGTTACTCATTATCAACATATCATCCACATATAAATAAATAATGACAACTTTATTTGGAGTATTTTTATAAACACATTTGTATCACTCATTAATTTTGAAATCATTAGACAATATTGTCTGGTCAAACTTTGCATGTCATTGTTTGGGTGCTTGTTTTACTCCATACAATGACTTAACAAGTTTGCACACTTGCTTTTCATTTCCAAGAACTATGAACCCTTCTGGTTGTTCCATATAGATTTCTTTCTCCAAATCCCCATTTAAGAAGATAGTTTTATCATCCATTTGATGAATTTCTAGACCGTACACCGCAACTAACACTATTAATGTTCAAATTGACGTAATTCTGGTCATCAGTGAGTACGTATCAAAGTAGTCTAAACCTTCACGTTGTTTAAAATTCTTTAACAATGAGCCTCACTTTATAGTTATCAATAGTGGCATCAACTTTTATTTTTCTTTTAAAAGTCCATTTGGACCCTAAGAGTTTATTTCCAGGAGAAAGATCAACCAATTCCCATGTATGATTATTCATTATGGATTCAATATCACTATTGACTACCTCTTTTCAATATTGTGTTTCTGAAGAAGTCCTAACTTCTCTGAAGGTTTGAGGCTCATTTTCTAACAAAAATATTACAAAATCTAATCCAACGGAAGTAGAGGTCCTTTGACGTTTGCTACGCCTTGGATTTTCCTCATTATGATCATTCTTATTTATTTTTTCTTGAGGTCATTTAGTTCCTTCCTTAGATGATTCATATTCTTTCTTATACAGATATATTCTTTCAAAGAATTCAACATTATCTGATTCAATTACCGTATTAATATGAATGTCAGAATTGTCTGATCTAAGCACCAGATATTGATATGTTTTACTGTTCAGAGCATATCCTATGAATATACAATCAATCGTCTTTTGTCCTATTTTTATCCTTTTAGGTTTAGGAATCTGGACCTTAGCTAAACACCCCCACACTTTCAAGTATTCAAGGTTAGACTTTCTCCCTTTTCACTTTTCAAATGGAATAAATTGTGTTTACTATGGGAAACTTGATTGAATATACAATATATTAGCCATTAGGATAGCTTCTCCCCACAAGTTCTGGGGTAAACCAAACTAATTAATATGACATTCATTATCTTCTTAAGTGCTCTATTTTTCCTTTTCGCAATTCCATTGGATTGTGATAAGTAAGGGTTGTTGTTTGATGAATGATGCCATATTTTAAATATATTTCCTCAAAAGAAGATTCATATTCGTCACCCTTATCACTCCTTATCATTTTGATCTTTTTGTTCAGTTGTGTTTCAATTTCACTTTTGAATTGTTTGAATGCTTCAATTGCCTCACCTTTACTACTAAGTAAATAAACATAGTAGTATCTAGTACATTCATTAATAAAATTTATAAAATACTTTTTCCACCATGATTTTGTTATAACTTAATATCACAAATGTTAGTGTGAATTACTTCTAAGGGACTGCAATTCCTTTTAACAGATTTATAAGAATGCTTAGCATACTTAGATTCAACACAAATTTAATATTTTAATTTATTGCACTAAAGGTAGGCAAAACTTCTAAGTTGCTCAGTTTTCACAAGGTTTTGTAATTGACATGTCTCAAATGTTCATGTCATAACTAGTTTGACTCAAGCAAGTAAGAACAATATAATAAAATTGAGTTTGAAAAGACCCTCCACGAGGTAACCTTTTTCTCTATAAATATTTTTTTCTTACTTATTACAATTTTATCAAATACAAATATTGTTTGAAGTCAATACCTTGTTGGATATTCTTTTAAGTTGAACCTTTCCATAACCTTCAATCATGAATGTAGTCTCATTTAGTTCAATGAAAACATATGAACCAAATGAAATTTTTTCTTAACGCAAATATGATAGACGTCTTTTTTTTACCAATATTTTTTTAAGTGACACTCTTCCATAAGAGAGCACAACTCTTTTAAACAAATATACATATATGTAATTTGTTGGTTTCATACTAATCATATGAATTATCATATCATATACTAGTAAAGCAAAAAATGCAATGACCATAATATCATATATACTCCAAACAATAATATTTTTTTTTGTGGGCATCTAACATCATACAAGAATGAGAATCATATCTTGTGCTTTCACATTTATATTAGACATTAAGTCTAATTTCATCTTTATCACAAGCAAAGAACCCCAACAATTAAATATGATCTCAAATGTTTTTTCCAAGTATTTATTGTGTCAAATGTGTACGATCAAAATACACATTGACTACTTAAATTATCTTTTGAAAATAATAATCTATTAAAGTAGTGGACCTTCAATTTTATTTGACAACCTCTGCAAAATGTCAAAGTTTAATTCATAGAGATACTCACTACAGGAACAACATCATTAATTTTATGTCACAAGTCTATTTTTTTTCTTTTTGTCATAATTAGACAGATCATTTAGTATTTAAAATACTAACACTAAAGACTGCATCATTGTACCACTTGTTTCAGGTTAACGATGACGTTTTTATAGTCTTCAGATCAAAATATTTATTCAAACAAAGAGTTTAATAAGTTGGTGAAGGTTTTATATTCTTCAAACCAAATACACAGTCTAATTTATCTAGTGATATTTTTATGTTCCTCAAATCAAAAGAGTAGAAAATCAAAAGATTTTAGTCTCCAAAAATCAGACACAATCAAATTTTCACATGGAGTAGAAAACCCCACAAGTTTTAGTCTCCAAAATAGAATTAAAGAATCTCAAAGATATGATTTTCTTTTCAAGTAAATTTTCATCTTTATCAAGTTTTTGGGGTCTTCAAAGTTGACTCAATATTCAACTTTACACAAACATCAAATAAATTTGACTTTTTTTTTAGAGAAAAATCAATGGGCAATAATATTGTCTCATGACCAAATGAGTTTTCCAGTAAAACTTATCTCCCTCATTCGACTAATGATAGATATTCTTCAACCATAATGTATGGTGAAGGAATGTAACAGTGTAAGAATAGCCAAACCAAAAGAAGAGATTAGTGAAAGTTATGTCACATTCTAGTTGAAGAAAACATATTTGTAGGGACTTCTTGGGTATTTTGGACCCAAGTAAATTAAGGAACAATAAATAAATTATGCACCATTTCACCAAACAGTGCCTTTTGAATTTCAATTTTCTCTTTCTTCATAATCCAATAAATTTAATCTTTTTATCATTTGGCTTCAACAAAGCAAAACACATAGAAATAACAAAAGCAATCCCTACCTAGCATGCCATTTGTTATATATCTTATCTATGTTCAAAGAAAATAGATGAAGCATGATTATCAATATCTTTTGACCAATCAACACACCTTATCAATTTAGTTGGGCTATTTCATCTTCTCCAAAATCGCAGATTAAATAATTTGAATGGTAATTTTCTTAAGATTATTGTTCAATATGTGTTTCTAAAATACTTGGAATAAAAACTTTTGTTGAACGAAAACTTTTGTAGTAAACAAAACTTTTGCGGTACAAAACTTTTGTAGGAAATTTTTTTTGTAAAACAAAACTTTTGTGGAACAAATTTTGTGAAAACAGTAATTACAAAGATTCTAACAAATTTTCAAAACTAGAAACTAAAACTAGTAATGAAAACAAAATCTGTAAAGAAAAATAAAAAAATAAAATTGACGAGAAAAACAATCGAGCCACTGAATACACAATGTATCCTTAAGGAAGTTGTTCCCCTCAAGTACCCGAGGTTAATAGAATATATCCTCCCAGGATAGAACGATTTTACTCACCGGTGAATCGGTACCTAAAATCACGGTGTCAGCGAACCACTCAACAACAGTAAAGCACACTAGAATTTATTTGTGTAGAAGAAGAAGAAGTCAGAAAAATACATTTTGAAATGATAAAAAAATTCTCTATATATTGAGAACAAAAGATGTTTATTGTGCCTTATTGGAAAGGTCACAACCACTTAGGAAGGTCACAACCTTATCAGAAAAGTTATAACTTTTCATTTGTCATTCACACCTTTTAAGCTCAACAAATAATAAGTTGAAAAAGACTTTTACAAGCAAGAATCTGTATTATACTGATGAAGCAAAGGCTATCAACCACTCTAAGAGCCCGTTTTGCTTAGCTGAAAAAAATAGTTTTTAAAAAGTGCTTCAAAAGTACTTTTTAAAGTGCTGAAATTTATTTGAAAAATAAGAAGTTATGTGTTTGGATAAAAGTGTTGTAGCTGAAAAAAGTTATTGATGTGTTTGGTACATAAGTGTTGTTAAGCACTTTTTAATTAAAAATGTCTAAAATACCCTTCAAACTGTTAACATTATAAAAACTGATTACTTTAAGA
>JBCEWC010009053.1:0-19174 GCA_038996855.1 Solanum aculeatissimum
GAACCCACGAATTTAAAACCCACATACCTTAAAGCAAACACTAGGGTTGCGTAGAGAATCAAGAATTGATTACTTTCTCGAACTTTTCTTTGAATCTTCAACAATGGTGTTCAAGAACTTGAGAGGAATCAATGGAACCCTTGAGAGTATTTTGGATGAAGGTTTACGGTTTATGTAATGTCTAAAGGGATTTGGGGACTTTAGGGGGCTTAAAAGAGAATTAGGAAAGACAAAATCTCAAAAATACCCTTAATAAAACGTAACTTTCCAAAATTAAATAATGTCAAATGGAAGCCACATTGTCATCTTAGGGTCCACGGCCCGTCAACTTCACCATCTCACCATAGTTAGACAAATTTTCAACGCGAACTCTCGGAAAGCTCTCTGTTACATTTCATGAGTAGCTTGATGGACCGTCTGAGGTTGGACGGTCTGTATGGGGTTCCCGTCTCACCATACTTAGCCCCTCAAACCAGCCTTGGCTTGGCCAAGCCACTATCCAACTTAACGGGACAGTGGACGAGCCGTCAAAGCTCAAATGAGCCGTTCATGGCTTCGTTGGTTTACACTTGGCTTAGGGGTGGTTCCAGGACACCCCTAGCTCACTGGACCACTTGACGACACCCTAGAAAATCCGTGCAAAGTTTCACGGCTCTTGTCCCTGTCCTTGGCCACCTTTCTGAGCCTATCTCCAGTGGCTTCCGAATTTCAGACAGTCTCACTGTGTGGGCCATATCTCCCTCATCCAAATTCCAAATTGAGTTAAACCAGTTGTGTTGCAAATATAACTCAAAGAGATTCAATTTCATATATAGTATCCCATATGGTTCATCCCACATCAAAAGTTATGACTATTTGAAGTACACTGCCGAAACTGTCCCTCTAGGCCACTAACTAGCCCAATTTGCATTCGGCCACTTAAACTCAACCTGTGGCTACAAAAACCCAACCATGACTTTTAGTATATCATATAATGCCAATCATAAGGAGATTTAAAAAATATTCGGGTTGTTACAGCAATATAAGTTGAATCTTGGTTGCTTGGATAGACTGTTATACCTATGTTGCATTAAGAAATGCTCATAAACAGGAAAAAGATAGTTTTTTATGTTAGTTTTATCCTTTTTTCCATGAATTTGATGTCATTTATTTCACTTTGTTGCTTGATATTGTCTAGTATACCTCAAAGTCCAAAGCTTTGAGTCACAAGATTGCTATATGGGCTCACAGTTTTTGAAGTTTCAGGATTATATATCATTTTACTTGTGCATTTATTTTTCTTATTTTTTTTACTCTGTACTAAAACTTGTTTGCTCTGTATTTGTTTAGTTAATGTTGTTATGGTCTGACTTTTGAGAAATAATATCGGATAATGTTCATTTAATTTTATGAACTACATGTTAGTTTTCACTGAAACACTTCAGTCTCGTCTTCCTTCATCTTGTTATACATGATGTCTGTTCGTGAGATGAATCCTTGTGTTACACCAAAATTTCCATGTCTCTGTTTATTTTGCTTTTGTTTGAAATGGTTATGTTATGGCTGATTGACGTTATGATGATGTTGTCCTAGAGTTACGGAGTCATATTTTAGTTAGATAGGTCACAACTTCTATGTATTGCCTGCATACCCTATTCAATCCTTTTGCATTTTAGTTCTGATATGCATATTAAGCCTGTTTTGATCTTTTGGTTCACCGTAAAAATCTTGTTTCAATGTTAGTTTCAAGTTTTTGTTCAAATCTTTGTCGTGTTTCAGTTGATTTCACCATTTTTCCAACTAACAGGGCCTTAAAATGCTTCATTCTTTATAGCCTCATGTTGTAATAATCATATCTCTAACGCAAGTAAAATTATTTGATATAATATTTTCAAATCCATGAGTTATGATGTTTGTTTCTCTGTATCTGTCCAATAATATTGCTCCAGTCTATACCTAGCTTTTAAAGATGCAGTCAGCTTGATTTTTTAAGAATATCAGTTCATTTAGCATGTTGTTAGGTCGTTTTGTTTTCTTGTCGTTGTCTGGCATCTCTTAAAATTCATTGTTTCAAGTCTCACTTATTAGAATAGCTACTATTTTATGTTTAAAAGATGACTTCTGAATTCTTGGTTTTTCAAGGTATTGGTAGCTTTGGTAGTGTGTCTAATTTTTTTCAAGATGAATGTTTATTGCAGTATTGGGTGATAAACCATGGTTCTGGCGTTTCCAAGCTTCTTTTCTACTGTTTTATTAACACAAACTTTTCTTAAAACTCTAAATCTTCCATCAGTCTCTCGTTGCTTCGTTGTAAATGTTGTCTGTTTATACAATTATTTCATTTTCATTTGGCGTATTTGGTTGCTCGTTTAAAGGTTGCCCTTTCTCCCCTAAGGATATTTATTCTTCTTTTAGTATTTATTTTGTCTTGTGTGCAATGATCTAAGTATGTTGAGATATATGTTTCTAGTTGGGTGTGCATTCATTGAATTGTTCTTACATTCATCCTTATAATCTCATTTCTAAAAATGTCTTAATCTCCAGTTGTCATTTTATTACATGTTTCTTCTAGCTTCGGATCTCTCTTAATGAGCATGGTATTGATATTAGGATATGTGGTTGATTGGATAATGTTAAAATATTAATTTACATGAAGACTTTTAAAATTAGAACCTTTATGATCTCATTTGATTATGTTTTAACTAAATTTCAATGTCGTTTTAGAGTTACTAATGGCTTTGACTTGCTATTTCTATAAATCTTCACTGATTTTAAAAGCTTCACTCAAAGTTGCTTGGTGAAATGGATTTCATCACGGGGTGTTATACATGTGACAACTTTATTAAAGGAAGAGTAAAGCTTGGTTAGGAAATCTGATCGGTTACTTTTCCTGTTGATATTCTTGAGATTTTGTTCAAGTTTGAAAACCAGTTAAGTCTATGATACTTCATTTGTTACTAGTACAACTCCTTACATTATTAAAAAAATTTACATGTCATCGTATATGGTTTCCGTCACTGTTTTGGTCTTAGTTTTTATCATGATTGTTTTTCTATTTCGATTACTAATTTACTTTCCCTCTAATTTGTTTGTTTGATTCAGAACTTGTCATTGTTATCTATGATTTGTCCTGTTCTTCTTTAAATGACTTCATGTTTGTTCGAAGTTTAAGCTCCAATATTTAAGTCTAGAAATGAATACTGGTTACTCCTTTATTGTAAAATCATGCCTTGCCTCTTCTTTTTCATATCTTTTAAACAAAGGACATGAAGTTGTGTTTTAAAGTTTCTCTTGTCATTATATGCTAATTTAATTCTCAAAATATGATCTCATTGTTTGTCTATACTCTTCATTTCAAAATATTAGTTACTTTAAAGTAATGTCGTCATGTGATTTAAGTGGTAGCGTCTATTTTTATTTTTCACTTCAGCACGTATTAGGCTATTCCTTTAAATTTTGGATTTTCAAGTGCATTGAAAGAGACCAGTTTATAATTTTTACATGTTATTGTGAATGGCTCATCACTGTTCCTCTCTGTTTCTCCTGTTCACTTTCACATCTTTGTGTCATTTGCCCAAAAACTATTTTTCTGGCCCTTTGTTTGTACTTTGATGAGAGTGTTAGTCATATGCTACTAGTTTGATATATTAGTCAAAATGGAATAACTACTCGTTTGGCCAAGTTCTTTTTGGAGCTTTAAGATGAATTCTGGTTAAGTTTTCTCCTTTGTTTCTTTATAATTATGTCATTTGGAATAGGTGGCTATTTTAAGTTCTTTTCATGTATGCTCTTGAAACTTTCCGCTACAAGATTATCTTCTCCTCTTGTTTAAGATTAGGCCCATTCAAATGCCTTTATTATTTCATGGTTTTATGGTTCCAGTGCCTGTTGAGTACATACATTTATTAGTCTACATTCCTTATTTCATTTTTTATGCCTATATTTTCATTTATGTGTGTTAAACTTCCAGTTAACTATGTATATATTCAGATTGAATGGAGTCGCATATTCTGATTAGGTGTTAATTATTTTCTCTTTCTTTTTTTTCTCTACATGTGATGTTTGAGTCCTTTTGGACTTTCACTCTATGCATTTCAGACCTTTGAAAATCTTAAATCAACGGATATACGCTAATATGTATAAAGTATACATTAAATGTATATCACAAGGATAGGCAACAGTAATGATGGGTTGAAAGCCCAATGAAACAAGGCAGCAGCAGAAAAGGCTAAAGGCCCAGCGTAAAAAGAAGCAGCTATCATAATTTGCTTAAGGGCCAAGCAGGCCCAATATTTTGTGTTAGAAATAGGACAGGTGTTTGGAATTGGACCTACTAAGCTCGTTAATTCTAGCACATTTCTTAGTTATTATCTTTATTGGTTTATATTACTTATTTAACACTAACTCTAACTCTTTGTTTTATTTTGTTTAATCTAATTAAGTTCTCATGAGTTAGCTATTTATCTTAAATCCTTATATTCGTAATTTTGTGATTTCCTTAAATCATTCAAAATTAGTTGGATTGTTCAAAATTCAAAAGTGACTAAGTTTTAAAAAGGGTCTTAAAGTTTAAACTTTTCCCTTAAATTATTTTTCAAAGTAAGTCAAATTCCCTAATCGTCGATCAACTACACTTAAGTGGCTATTTTCGAGTGATTAAATTTTTCTCGAAAATATAAATTGAACCCTTACCATTTTTTCTCTAATTTTAGAATTTTTCTGTTAAAATTCCAAAATTGAATTTAAAGTTTTCTTAATTTTTCTTTAAAAATTGAGTGGTGACTCTGAAAATTTTCAAAAATTGATTTTAATTCAATTTTAAATTAATTTTTCAAAACCAAATCATTTTCTTTAAATAACAGAAATGGCGACTCCGCTGAGGAAATTAATTAGGTTCTAACTATAGATTAGGTTTTGACTAACTATTCAAATTTGTAATAATTAGTAATTTTTATTTTTCTTTATCTGTTTAATTTAATTATAAACTTGCATTTTTGCATTTATAGCACTTCTATTATTATTGTTCGTATTTGAAAAGATAATTTTGTGAACCTGCAGCCACATTTTCAAATATTTGACCCTTTTCCGGAAAAAAAATGATAATTTATTGGTTTGTAACGCGTCCAATGATTGTCACGATCTCCAGCTCAGGTTGTCCGCCTGGGTCCCCGGTCAATTCAAAACTCACTCTTAGACACCTAGATTAGTGCGAAACCCAAACCTATTTTAGGATCATTTGCCTAGGTTGACCCAATACCTAAGGGGTATTGGGCCCATTAGTAGCTCACCTTGAGTCTATTTGGCCCAATGGCCAATAAGACGATCATATTTACGTGTTTAATTAAAGGATGTGTAATTTAATTTAAGCAACCCATTATTACTCGGGCAGAGGGAGTCTAATTTATTTTTCTATCTTGTAGGATGGCTTAGGTCTACGAACCCTTGACAACTAGAATGATGACTGAACGTGATTCCTATCTCAAAGTGTAGTGGCTAAGAATATTTGAACAAGATAAAAAAAAGATCCAAAGACACATAGGCTATCTCCCCTCTCTAATGGAAATGGAAGTCTGGTCGACTCTAATTGGAGCTATGTTTAAGTTATGGGATAGTGAATGTATGGTAATTCATTTTGGGGATGTAGAATTGACTCCGCTTATCGAAAAAGTGGTTGCGAGCTATGAGAGTGTGGGTATGTGCAATAAAAGAAAATCCAAGTCAAATGATGACATTTTAATTCCTAAGGTGTGGGGCCCAAACGAGATCAAGGAAGCATTTTTATTAGCCAACATTGATTAGATAGGTAGGCTAAAAGGATGAAACATCCCACTTCGAAAGTTGTACTATCGGTTCAGATGTATTACTGGCTACGACAGGTTCAAAGAAGAATTCATCTCCGAACAAGCTTGGAAGGAAAAATGAGTTTTTGCTTTCGCGATGTGATTGCTCGGGTCTTTGAATTTTCTACAAAACCTAAAACATGTTATCCATTCAAGCGTGAGAATGGTCACTCATGTCATCTTCTTCGGGGTTAAATTTGGAACGTCAGTCAAATACTATACCTAGCCTCTAAATAAATGTGAAAGTGGGAAGCGGTTCTTTCAAGGTTGCAATTTAATTCTCCAATGGTGGATGATGAAGCACCTACTCAAGGTCCATAACCCTACCGAACTGGATAAAAAACTCTGAAGGGATTAATTTTTCGCTCACGATTGGTGGTTATATTTGAATAATTTCAAAGCAGGAACTGGACAACGATTTTGGATGCCAAGATTAAGTGGATTGATAGATGAAGATATACAGTGGGCCATTGATGATCTCATTGTGAGCGATACTGTGATTCGAAGTCCCACTCTCCCCTATATGGTATTAGCGGACTTAGAGGAACGAGACCTTATGCTCCCGATCAAGTTCTTAGGCAGTTGGGTTGTAAACAAGTCACCCCTTAAACAGGAGACATGAGAAAATTCGCAATGGATCACAAATATGGTCAAGTATCCTTTGCCAAGATGATGATTCAAGGATGGAAGAATCGGAGGGTGGTGGTTGATAAGGTTCCTAACAGGTTCAATCTAGAATGTAGCGATACGTATAAAGAATGGTTGAAGAAGAATCTTGCTAGAACTATTAAGCTCGGTCCAAATGTATCTTACTGTATCAAAGATGTTGCAGCTGAAAATCAAGTGTTACTTCATCGACTCCAAGAAAAGTATCAAGAGAATAAGTTGGCCCACCAACGTCGACACTTGGAGGATGCAAGGGTCATAGAACAAATTAAATGAGAACTTGGAAAAGCAAGACAATGCATAGTTGGGTTGGATGATCGTATGGAGCAACAAATTCAGATTGTGGAAGGAGTTAGTCATGAAGAAAGGGCTCAGTTAGCAAAGGATCACTTATGAAAAAATAGGTATTTCATGTGTCAAGAGGTCGACACAGCTAGAATGGCAAGGGTTAATGAGATCTGAGGCAGTGTGAAGTTTTATTGTCCTCTACGTGGGATTGCTTTTATTTTTTATTTTTTTTGTTTAGCTTTTAAAATGTATCATTTATGATGTTTTGCAAGCACTTTATTTAGTTAATGAAAGTACTTTGAGGATAATGGCTTGCTTTTAAATTAATACACATCCTTTAATTCGATAAGTCAACCCTTGGCACAAAAGGGTCACTAAATCCTTAGGGCGCGCAATAATTATTTCTGTGCTATTTGATATAACTGTTTACGTGTTTATGTTGTTTTATTTAGAGAAAATCTAGCCCACCCCTTTTCAAATAAAAAACTTTTTTGTAGAGCCTTTAAGCATAAATATTAGCCACTATCAAATGTTCGACCAAATACTCTTTGAGTCCCAAGTTTTTCAACAAAGCCTGAATCCCCTAATCAACTTCTAAAAATCCTATCCTCCTCTAAAAGGAATTATTGCATTTGCAGTCAAGATGGAAAGAAATCAAAACACAGAGAGAGCTGAAGAGGCCCTGATGAAGAGGTTGCATCAGGTTACTCAGGAAATTCATGAAACAAAAGAAAAAACCAAGGAAGTGAATATGGCCACCAAAGTTGTGCTGGCTAGAATGGTTGAAGTCGATGATGAAATCAAATTTGCTAAGAACAAGAAAGAAAGGTTGAACAGGGTGAATGAGATACTCCAAAAATACTCATTCACTTTGGAAGAAACTCTTGGAGCTGTGCTAGCTCGAACCGCTGAAGTAGATGTGGAACTTGAGGCCATTTAGAGGGAGATAGCCATGTTGAAAGAAAAGAACCTCCATTGTACCCTCCCAGGGCCGAGCAAGGAATCTAATGAATATGGAAACAAGATTCCACCAACAGAGTGACTCAAAAGTGCAGAAGAAGATCAGAAGATTAAATGACTAGAAAAAGAAGTCTCAATAGAGACAGTTTATGTTTTTTACGTTATCTCTTTTTTGTACTTTTCAATTCCATGTAATGAAGTATTATCGAGTTAAAACTATTCCTGGTACTAATCGAACTATATAGGGCCTGATTTCTCCTTTGTGAGATATGTAGGCAACCTTTCCAGGCCCGACCCCTATCTTTCAAAAAACCTTTTTTCCCCTTTTTTCGCTTCCAACGACGAATATAAGAAGACCTTGACTCGACGCAAGTCAACTTTCCTGATGTGCTACATCCAAAATCATATAGACAAATTCTTATCTATTTTCCATATCTCATGTACCCATGGGCTAGTTTACCTCCAAATAATACAACAATTGTGTGTTTATCTCTTGTACCCATGGGCTAGTTTACCTTTTGAGTAATTTTCTTTCATTAGGTAACTAGAATTGATTTGTGATTGAAAAAAGTTGGTCGAACACCCCTATTTTATCATATCAAAAGCTTATAAAAATTCCTTCTCCGACCAAAACCATCCACAAAGAGAAAAGGTAATGGCTGGAAGTAGCGAAGACGCTAGTTTGATGGAGGTTACTATAATGGATCCTATCACGACTGAATAGAATAAATTAATTACACAGTTGATGCAACAAATAGTCGAGATGAGGGTCGAGATGAAGAGGACCCAAGAGTTGACAAACTTAGCCATTACTGCTAATCTTTCCGATCTAGACGATGGGAGGCCTCCGCTCCATTTCCCTCCTCAGAACTAACCTATCCCCATATCAACCAATCCACCCATAACCCTTGTCCAAAATATCCCTGCCATCGATTTGACCACCCTCAATGCATATCATCCTAATCCTCTATCCCAAGTACCACCTCCTTTCCAAAATCCAAATGCCAATAATGCCCAAGCCTTTATTCCCTTCCAAAACCCTCATATTACCAACCCCCAAATAGTTCCTCCTAAAAATCAGAACCTTGACCAGTATGCACAGAACACGCCTATGACCCAAACCTTGCCCACTAAAATTCCCATCCATATTCCAGTCCTCGTCAACCCCAGATCCCATATACTACCTACTTCGAAATAGACCATTATGAGGAGAAGGAGAAGGAGTGGAAGGCCATAGAAGAAATGATTAAGTTAAGCATAAAGAAAGAAATAGCAAAAGCCATGAGACAGTATCAGTATACACTGGACGCCGCAGGCTTAAGCTATGAGAATTTGTGTATTCATCCTGACTTGGACCTTCTAGAAGGGTTCAAGATTCCAAAGTTTGATATTTATGAGGGAACTGGAAATCCCCTAGCCCATCTGAGAGCTTATTGTGATAAACTTATAGGAGTTTGTAGGAATGAAGCGTTACTAATGCGAATCTTTAGGCGCAGTTTAAGTGGGGAGGCCTTCGAATGATTTACCTCCAAAGACGTCAACCAGTGGGCAGGATATGGCTAGGGATTTTATGGAGAGATTCGCCTATAATGTTGAAGTTCTCCCAGACTACTATTTTTTGGAAAAGATTAAGCAAAACTCAACAGAAAGTTATCGTGAATTTGCCTATAGATGGAGAAAAGAGGTTGCCAGAGTTTGGCCCCCCATGTTTGAGAAAAAGATTGTTGAAGTTTTTGTGCGCTCCCAAGAGCTAGAATTCTATGAGAGGATGATATTGCTTATCGAGGCGAAGTTCACCGAGATAGTCAAGATCGGTGAAGCTATTGAAGACGGATTAAGAACAGGGAAGATTACCCGTGTGTCTAGTTCAGATGGACCTTCAGGTTTGTTGAACAAGATAATAAAAGATGTCTTATCTATTTCTAACACGCAAGACAGGAAGAGACCCCCCAATAATAGCTTTAGAAAATCTGCACCTTCCCCAAACTGTTTTCTACCCCCCTCAAACTCATTCCCAGTTTATTACGCCCAACCAGGATATCAAGTTCCACCTCCAAATTACCAAACCCTCTTCCTCACTATCACTCCCTCTAACACCCAAATGTCCACCCAAACTTCCAAAACCCATCGGCAAGTTGTTCAAACGTCTAACTAATTTACCAAACTCCTTATACCAATTACCCCACCCCAAGCTACCAAGCTCTACAGCCAAATTATCAGGGCCCTCTATATCCAAGATTCTGAACCCCTGCACCTCATCGCTGAAATGTTCCAAATTGCCATCAAGTGCCCCCACATCCACAAAATAACTATAACCCTCCTCTTCCAAGTGCAGAAAAGAAGCCCACTGGGTGTTTACTCTACTTGCTGAGAGCAGGAATAAGTTTTTTGAGAGATTATCAGTTGCGGGTTTAATCCGTCATATAACTCCAAAAGCAATGTATACAAGTTCTAGATTTTTTAGGGGTGACCAGACGTGTGCTTTTCATTCTAATAGTGTCGGACATGATACTGAAGACTATATAAATTTGAAGCACAAGATCCAAGATTTGATTGACCGTGATATGGTTGTTCTTCATACTGCCGCTCTTAATATCAACAGTAATCCTCTGCCTTATCATAGAGGAAATATTATCAACATGATTGAGAGAGAATAAGATTGGAGCAAGGTTAAAGTGATAGTCCTTGATAACACTAGAAGTCTAGAAAAGGGTATTGCATCCTTGTGCATCACTGAAAAGCCAAAGGTTATGATCTTGACACCACTAAAAGTTGTTGCTCTTGTTCCAAGAGGAATTCCCATAAAGAAGTTTATGATGGAGATGGTCGGTACGTAGAGCCTGGTTAAGACAGATAAATGTTATATGCCAAAGAGGTCAGTTCAGGAACCAAACAAGAAAGGTCAGCATAAGAGGTCAGCAAGTGAAATTTGAAGCAGAGGAGTTCCGAAAGAGAATACAACCAGAGGAGTATTCTATCGTGAAGCATTTGGAAAATACACCAGCCCAAATTTCTATATGGGCATTGTTGATGAGCTCACAACAACATAGATAGGTATTGATGAGAACGTTGAAGGATACTTATGTGTCTGTAGGGATAAACAATGATAACTTGGCAGCTATGATAAGTCGGATCACTCGAGGGCATTGCATTAGCTTCGGTGATGATAAACTACCATTCGAAGGGTCGATACACAACAAATCACTTCATATCATAATTAAGTGTCGTGATATGATTCATAACCAGGTTCTCATTGATGATGGGTTCGTTCTGAATATATGTTCGTTGTCTACTCTCCAACAGTTGAAGTTTGATGTTGGAAAAATCCACCAAAGTCATGTTAATATCAGAGCTTTTGATGGTGGTCAAATAAATACGTTGGAAATAGTGATTTAGGAATCCATATGGGCCTCGTTGAGTTTGTTGCTGAATTTTAAGTGATGGATATAGATACCAGCTAAAACATGTTATTATGAAGGCCTTGGATTCATATGGTTTGATCTGTACCTTCCACTCTTCACCAGATAATGAAGTTTGTATGGAATGACTGTTAAGTAGTCATCTACGGTGAACGGAGTCATTTGAATGTATATGCACCAATTGTAGACCATATTGCTAGGGGGTTGGATTTTTACACTGTGGAGTTAGTGAATGCCACCAGTGATGATTTGTCAACCGGACCTTCTATGCCTACTATTTATAAGATGATTGCTACATTCATGCTCAACAATGGATTCGAGCCAAGTTTTGGACTGGGAAAGTATTTGCAAGGTATCACCAAACCTATCCCATTGCCGACGAAGTAGTCAAAGTTCGTATTAGGGTATGTTGCTCCAGAAGATGATAATTGGGAGACACCGAGCCAGAAAGTTGATCAAGCAATAGTCAGACCAATACCTCATATGTACTAGTCTTTTCTAGTACGAGAATGCAACGATGGTCACGGTCTAGGGGAAGGAATGGGGAACCTGTTTGAGGAGATCGATGTTGTTATTCATGATGTAGATGAGCCATCAGGGATACAAAAGGCGGAGCCAGATGAACAAGGGTTGAATTGGTCATCAACTCCACTTTTGATTCCCTGCTCATCTTGGTAGTCATTTGTTTTAAAATAGGTAGCAGCCCGAAAGAGGCCCAGGACTCACCTTTATTTCTATTTTTTTTATTGTCTGTTTATGTTTAGAATATCTTCATAATATTTTTAAAAGGCAGATTGACCCATGGTCATGACCATAGTTTGCATTTTACTTTCAAATTTGAATGAAAGCATCTCTTTATTTTCAAAAATTTTATTTACTATTCATTTTTATCGTTTTGATTTTTTTCTATCTAACTATGTTTGTTTATGATTTTAGTAAAAATAATTTTAAACCTGTTAATGTCACATCATGTCAAAAGCTGAAGTAACAGAATAAAGCAAATGGCAATGAGCTTGAAGATTATGATGAAAGGACCATGGTGCCTAAACATCTTCCCAAAAAATTGAGAGAATCGTGATAAGCCTAACATGGAGGAAACAGAAACAGTGATCTGGGAGATGAAGAATGTGTCAAAGAAACCAGAATTAGTATTCATTTGAAGGATGCTCAGAAAAAAGAACGTAGCAATTTACTCAAGGAGTACATGGATGTATTCGCTTGGTCCTATGATGACATGTTAGGCTTAAGTACAGACATTGTCTCTCACAAATTACCTATTAATCCAAAATTTAGTTCAGTAAAGCAAAAGACTCGAAAGTTCAAACCAGATCTGAGTCTGAAGATCAAGGAAGAAGTTACAAAGAAAATTCAATCCAAGGTGGTGAAAGTGACCCAATATTCCACCTGGTTGGCCATATTTTCCTGGTGTCCATAAAAGATGGAAAGATTAAAATTTGTGTTGATTATAGAGATCTCAACAAAGCCATCCCAAGGATAATTTTCTACTGCCAAACATCCATATTCTTATTAACAATTATGCCAAGCATGAAATGCAGTCGTTCGTGGATTGCTTTACAAGTTATCACCAGATTTTAATAGACGAAAAAGATGCAGAAAAGATAACTTTTATTATACCCTGGGGTGTGTACCATTACCGAGTGATGGCATTCGGTCTTAAAAATATTGGAGCTACTTATATAAGGGTTATGATGACTCTGTTTCATGATATGATTCACAAAGAGATCAAAGTGTATGTGGATGATGTCATTATCAAGTCCTGCAAGAGTTCGAATCATCTGACTCATTTGAGGAAGTTCTTTAATCGTCTACATCAATATAGCCTGAAGCTAAATCTAGCCAAGTGTGCTTTCAGGGTGTCATCGGTAAATTGCTGGAATTCATAGTCAATAGAAAAGGTATTAAACTTGATCCTTCTAAGATCAAAGCAATCCAAGAATTGCCTCCTCCAAAGATAAAGAAGGAAGTTAGGAGTTTCTTGGGAAGGTTGAATTACATCAATTGGTTCATAGCCCAATCCACAATGATTTGTGAGCCTATATTTAAGTTGTTGAAGAAGGATGCATTGACAGAATGGACAGAAGAGTGCCAGATCACTTTTGACACCATCAAGAGTTATTTGTCTAATCCACAGGTATTGATCCCTCCATGAAAAGAAAGTCCATTGTTATTATACTTGTATGTCTTAGATAATACATTTGGATGTGTGTTAGGCCAACATGATGAGACTAGGAAGAAAGAGAGAGCAATCTACTATCTGAGTAAGAAGTTCACTCCATATGAGGCTCGATATACTTTTTTGGAGAAGACGTGTTATGCTCTGACTTGGGTTGTACAAAAATTGAGGCATTATTTGTCTTCGTACACTACATACCTCATTTCAAAGATGGATCCATTGAGGTATATTTTTTAGAAGGCGATGCCAACCAGAAGATTAGCCAAATGGCAGATGTTGTTGAGTGAGTTTGATATTGTGTACATGACTCAGAAAGCAATTAAAGGACAAGCTTTAGCTGATCATCTAGCAGAGAATCCAGTTGATGATGATTATGAGCCGCTCAGAACTTCTTTTCCTAATAAAGAGGTATCATTCGTAGGAGAAGATATCTTTGAGGCATACCCCAGTTGGTGAATGTTCTTTGATGGAGTTGTAAATTACCAAGGTAGTGATATTGGAGCGGTCTTGATATCAGAATCTGATCATCATTATCCTATAGCTGCAAAACTTCAATTCTATTGTACTAACAACATTGCTGAATATGAAGCTTGCATTTTTGGTATAAGAATGGCTATAGACTTGAATGTTCAAGAGTTATTGATTATTGGGGATTCAGATTTGTTGATTCATCAAGTTTAAGGAGAATGGGTTGTGAAGAATCAAAAGATCGTGCCCTATGTGCAACTAACACAGAAGTTATGTAGAAGATTTTGGAAAATCAAGTTCAACCATACCCCGAGGTTATAGAATACATTTGTTGATGCCCTTGCTACTATTTCTTTCATGATCCAACACTCAGACAAGATGTATATTAATCCCTTGGAGATAGATTTGAAAGAGCAACCTGCCCATTATTTACATGTTGAAGAAGAACCAAATGGAGAACCTTGGTATTTTGACATAAAGAAGTATTTGAAGATTGAAACTTATCCCGAGAACGTTACTTCCAATCAAAAGAAGGCTATATGCCAAAAGGCTAACAAGTTCTTTCCAAGTAGAGAAATCCTTTATAGAAGAACTCTAAATTTGAATCTCCTCAGATGTGTTGATGTATCAAAAGCTATAAAACTTATTGAACAAGTACATGTCGGGGTCTGCGTACTCATATGAATGGGCTTACCTTGGCAAAAAAGATATTTTGGGCTGGTTATTTCTGGATGACTATGGAGCACGATTGTTGCAAGTTTGTGCAAAAATGTCATCAGTGTCAGGTATATGGTGATTCGATTTGAGTACCTCCTCATGAACTCAAAGTTATAAGTTCTCCTTGGTTGTTTGTAGCCTGGAGCATGGATGTTATTGGTCCTATTAAGCCATCTGCCTCTAATGGTCATAGATTTATTATGGTTGCTATCGATTACTTCACTAAGTAAGTGGAAGTGGTCTCTTACAAGTCTGTGACAAAGAAAGTGATAGCTAATTTTGTACGAAACAATTTGATATGTTGATTTGGGATACCAAATTCCATCATTACAAATAATGAGGCGAATCTCAATAATAATCTGATGAAAAAGATATGTGAGAAGTTTAAGATTATTCATTGAAACTCAACAGCATACCGCCCTCAGATGAACGGAGCTGTAGAAGTTGCTAACAAGAATATCAAGAAGATCTTGAGGAAGATGATTGACAAACAGGATGGCATGAAATGTTACCTTACGCTTTGTTGGGTTATCAAACGATTGTCAGAACATCAATTGGAGCAACTTCGTACTTATTGGTATATGGAACAGAAGCAGTAATGCCTATCGAGGTTGAGATACCTTCATTGAGAGTCATTCAAGAAGCTGAGTTAAGTGATGTAGACTGGGTTTGTAACCGAATCAAACATTTGGCCTTGATCAATGAAAAGAGGATGACTTTTGTATGCCATTATTAGTTGTATCGACAGAGGATGATTCGTGCTTTCAACAAGAGAGTAAGAACTAGAATGTTTAAGGTTGGTCAACTGGTTCTCAAATGCATTTTTCCTCATCAAGGTGAATAGAAAGGAAAATTCGCACTGAATTGTCAAGAGTCGTATATGGTTCACAAAGTTCTGTCAGGAGGTGCATTGATTTTTTCAGAGATAGATGGTCAAGAGTGGCCAAAATCGATCAACTCAGATGCTTTCAAGAGATATTATGTCTAAAGGTTTAGAATTTTTCTGTATTTGTTTCCTTGTAATCGCATTTTATTCTCGTGTTTATTTTAAATTTAATTCCCCTTTGTAATGAACTATATTTGACCCGAATTCTCAAAAATGAGATATGTAGGCAACCTATGTCGGCCTCGGTCATCCCCTTTTTCCTTTTTATCATCCCTTTTATTTTGAACTACGTTAGACCTGAATTCTCAAGAATGAGATATGTAGGCGTCCTATGTCGGCTTCGGTCATTCTCTTATTTATTTCTCTATTTTTCTTGACCTCTCGAGAGGAGAACTAAATTTGACCTGATTCCTGCCTCAACGGGATACGTAGGCGCCACAACGGCTCGGTCATATTTCCACAAAGGAAACTGGGACAGAATTTTTAAAAGAAACTCAAAAATTCTCAAGGTTCATCTCCAATAAGTCAAAATTTAAGACAATTCAGAAATCTCAACTGGGATAGAGTTTTGAGGAAAGCTAAGAAATTCTCAAGATTTTTCTAACCAGTTGGTAATTTATTACAACGGTTCTTCTAACCAGTTGGTGATTTATTACAGCGTTCAACTGGGACAGAAATATTTTAGGATGACCTAAAAAATTTCATCAAGTGGCATCAAAAGTCTGAAAGTTACTTTGAAGATCTACTGTTTGATTAGAAGTTCTGAAATAATTGTGATGCATCAGAAAAGTCATATTAGAAATTGACGGCGTTTATCTAGGCTTTACGTGATAGTGACCTTTTCCCAAAAATTTTCTTTTCTAAAATTACTTTTTCTAAAAACTTTTGTGTGTGTCAAAATATTCAGTCAAAATTCTTTCTCGTTTTGTATCTACCAAGTAGTGGGAGGTCAAAATGCTTCACCAAAGAACACGACGAGGAGCAGACCACAGAAGAATCAACACAGATCAATTTATTTTAAAACTAACAATTTTTTTGTGGATGCAGGAAAATTTTTTATAGATCTTATTTCGCAGAGGAAATAATCGAGATAAATAATTATCTCACTTAAATTCTCAATAAGCCATCACATGTTATTTTTGAGTTGTCGAGAAAGTTACTTTATTTGTAAAGTTTCTAAGAAGACCACTTTATTTCAAGTCGCCGAGAAGGTCATTTTATTTTCAAGCTGTCGAGAGGATCATTACATATTCAAGTCGTTGAAAAGTCCATTTTATTTCAAGTTACCAAGACGGTCATTGCATTTTCAAATTTTCAAGAGGGTCATTGCATCGGTCATTTGTCGAGAAGACCATTTTATTTTCAAACTGTCGAGAGGGCCATTGCATATTCAAGCCGCCGAAGAGGCCATTTTATTTTCAAGATACGAAGAGAATCATTTCATCATTCATTGTGGAGCGAATCATTTCATCATTCATTGCAAAGTGAATCATTTCATTATTCATTGTGGAGCGAGTCATTTTATCATTCATTGCGGAGTGGGTCATTTCATCATTCATTGCAGAGCGAATTATTTCATCAAGCTATGGAGAGAACCATTTCATTGAGCTATAGAGAATCATTTCATCATTCATTGTGGAGCGAATCATTTCATCATTAATTATGGAGCGAGTCATTTCATCATTCAGCAGAGCAAATAATTTCATCATTCATTGTGGAGTGAATCATTTCGTCAAACTACAGAGAGAGTTATTTCATCATTCATTGTGGAGTGAATCATTTCATCATTCATTGCGGAGCAAATCATTTCATCATTCATTACAGAGTGAATCATTTCATCATTCATTGTGGAGCGAATCATTTATCAAGCTATGGAGAATTATTTCATCAAGCTACAGAGAGAATTATTTCATCAAGCTATGGAGAGTCATTTCATCAAACTATGGAGAGAATCATTTCATCAAGCTACGAAGAGAGTAATTTCATCATTTATTTGATGAGAGGGCCATTGCATATTCAAACCGTCGAGAAGGACATTTTATTTTAAGTCACCAAGAGGGTCATTGCATCTTCAAGCCGCCAAGAAGGTCATTTTATTTTTAAGTTGCCGAGAGGGCCATTTTTATTTTATATTGCCAAGAGGGTCATTTCATTGCTCATTGCCGAGAAAGCCATCACATTCATCACAAACATCATCATTCATTGTCGAGAGTGTCATCATCATGTGTATTATATCAATTTATTATCTCTCATATCGAAGAGAAAAACATGTATCAAGCATGGTAAAAGACATCATCCCCATATCTAATTTATGATTTCTACTAACGATTTTTATCTTAGTTCTATCGAGAGCATTCGAAAGGATGAATTCTCAAACTAAATCATAGGTGTGGACGTCATCAAATAAGATGCAACACAACATAGAACTTATTCTTAGCAATGAATTAGGACATAGTCTGAAGAGGGACGTCAAACTTTTTGAATGTGAGCTGAGAAGTGACTCTCATCACAATCCAACCACACCCCTGTCAGAAGGCATGTGAACATTTTTATGAGTTCGTTAAGTTTTCAGTTTCACATCTGAGTGATTTCAACCCTCACCGAAAGCAACCTATTCAATCCGAGTGATGACGTACCAAGAGCTTTGAAAATTATGTCCTTGTAAGTTCTTAATTATGGGTGTGAAGTGCACCACATTTATAGTTGAGAGGTTGCAAGCCTCTTTTTCATGATTCGCTTTGTTTTTCACTCCTCCTGAACCAAAGGTTATCTCAAAATAAGAGATTTTCTTTTCAACTGATGGAGTCGAACTACAAACAACCTGATTCCTCAGTCTAAGGATATGTAGACACGCTCAAGCTTGAAAACTCAGTTGTATTCTAACCTTTGTTCTTAAATTTTCTTCCCGAGCATCTCAATTTCCCCGTAATTCGATGTTGGGATAGCTTTTGAATATTTTTCAAAATTGTTCGTGAAATCAAGCATCTTGAACTACAAGTGGTCTGAATTCTCATGTAACCTGAGATATGTAGGAAACCCAAACCTAGGGTCCAGCCATAATTTCTAAAAGTCTATTGAGAGCCTTTCAAACGAAGATGTCGTCGGCTAAAAATTGAATTTGTTTAATTTCTTTGTTCACGATCTCTTTTATCGATCATATCCAAAGAAAGGGACATTTGTTGATATCTAAGTTTTACCCTCCGCAATACGAATTAATTTTTGAGCTTCTTCAATTTTTAAACAATTTAAAATAATTAATTTTTTAAAAATTTAGAGTATTTTTCAAGTAATTTTTATACAATTTTTCTTATTTTATAATTTTTTTCTAGCAATTTTATCATTTTGTTTATCGTTTTTTACGATTGAAAGATTTTGCCTCTCTTTTGATTTTAAAGATTCGTTAATTAGTCTAATTCAATTTTAGTTCATATTTTAAATCATTCAATTTTCAATTTGATTAATTATTTTATTTTTGTTAAATTAAAGAGCTGTTAATTAATCAATAAAATTCGTCTTAGTCCTATTTTAGCAAAATTCACTATTTTAGTTCAATTTGGTTATAATTTAAACTCTTAAATTGATCACATTTGCAATTCTAAATGGTCAAATTTTAAACACAGCCCTCCCTTTTCTAATTCCTAATTTTTAGAACACTTTCTTGTCACGACCCAAAAATGGACGTGATGGCACTCGTCTTATCCCACCAAGACAAGTCAGCCAAAAACTCAATTACAACGATAAAGTGAGGAAGAAATAA
>JBCEWC010009054.1:0-19173 GCA_038996855.1 Solanum aculeatissimum
AACGTTACTGTGAAATACGTATTATGCTAAAAACGTTACTCACAGTAACGTTTCTTAAGTTAACACTGTTAAATAAAATATAATATAAAACGTTACTGAGAAATACGTTTATACTAATTTTGTAAAAATTTTAAAAAACAAATTATTTTGGTAAATTGATTTTAATAATAGCTTGCTTTGGTCAAAAACTCTGAGAAAAGGGACAGTACACAAAATAACACTTTGCTCACAGAGAACCATCCATATTTTTTGAGAAGTTCACAACATTTTGTATGTATATTATTATTATTATTATTATTAATCTAAGTATTTTCCATGCATTTTATCTTGATTTTGTATTGAATTTCATGATTTTCTATGACAAAAATTGGAGATTTTTAGGGCAAGGATTTCAAACTTTAAATGTTAATTTCTCACTCAATTTAAGTTTCATTTTAGTGTGATTTTCGCCCACAAACTCCATTTTTTGTGTAGAACTCAATTTTAAAGTCAATTTTTGATTTTGAGACTCAAAGTTTAGCCCTAAAATTGACCATTTTTCCTGTAAGCCTAATTTTTGTCAATATGGGTATCAAAATGCTCTTTTTGATGCATAGTATCTATTTTTGATAGTGATTGGTCGATTTAAGGATCATTTGGAGGCTTGATTTGATTGAAAGCTTCTCTGAGTGCGGGTTCAGCATTTAGGTAGGTTCGACTAACCTTTTTGGGACTGGAGTTGAGTTATTGAGCATGCTTATGTGATAATTATGAGATATAGATTGAATTATGATGTGATATAATGATACGATTAAATTTGATGGGAATATGAGTTGGTTATACCGAATATTGAGTAAATAGCGATCCTATTAACCAATTGAGATAAAGTCTTGTGTTTTGTGATAATTGGGGTATCATTAGATAATATGAGACTTAAAATAGTTCTTGGTTAATGTTGTGACTAATTAATGATGAGTATGATCAGTGTAAGAGTTATGAGCCGAATTGGGGTAGTTGTAGAGCTTGTTTCAATGACATATGGTTATTTGTGAGTGGTGATGAGATGAGACATGGTATAGCCATATAATGTTAATACCTTATTGTTGAATAGGTATGCACAAATTTTATGCTCATTGTTACATTGTTATGTACATATATTATACTGGACTGGGTATATTGGTATGCACGGATCTTATTTCTGATTGGATTGCATTGTTATGCACACATGTTATATATTACTGATTGCATTGGTATGGACACATTTGATACATGATTAGATATATTGTTATGCAGATCTATCACCACATTTATATCATTTGAGATATTATGATGCATAGTGAGATAGTGGTTATGGCCTGTAACGCCTCGAGATACAACTGATTATGGCCTTCGATGCTTTATTATATATATATCATAGTATATGGCCTGTGATACCCCCAAGTCCTATCTTATGGCTTCGTCTCAATAGATGTGTACATCGGCCCGACGATGGTTATGATTTCACCTTATTCATGGCCTGCAACACCATTGCATTCATGCATAACATTGCATTGTATCTTTGGATCGGTTACCAACTACAATAACCATTATTCATGATTTTATTGTATTATGTACTAACCATTTTGATGCAGGTGTTAGGATTCGTCGTTATTACATATTTTTTTTATTTCGCTTGCAAAGTCGATTGAACCTACTGAGTATATTTTGATGTACTCACCCCTACTTTATTTCCTCCCCACAGATCGGGCCCAGGGTTCAGGATAGGGTAGTTGATCATTCCATCCAAGTATTATCGATACCATCCATATCTCAGCAGTGAGGCTCAAACTTCGAGTCACCATGGATCTTTGGGTTTTTTTTAATTTTTGTTCTCTCAGACTATGTCTCAGTTATTATGAGACAACCTTATATTTCACTTTTTGATAGACTTGTATTTCATTTGAGATAGTTGTATTTACTTTTTTGCTTTGTTATAGTTGCTCTTGTACTCATGACTCCAAGTTTTGGGGATATTTGTTATTATGTTGTGTTGGTTTCCACTTTATTTCATTCTTCTTTAGTCGTAACCTATTTTGGGTCATGAAAAGTTTGGTATCAAAGCCCTAGATTTGTTGGGCTTGTGAGTCAAGAGCAAGGTTCCTAGTAAAGTCTCGTGCATTAGTGTATAGACGTCTACACCTATCTCTGGGAGGCTACGAGACACTCTTTAGAGAAACTCTCATGTCTTGCTTTTGATTTGTGTGTTTCTTTATATTACCCACTTTAAAAGTGTCTAACCTACTCCTTCTGTACAAATGTCAATTACGAGGTCCAGGCGATCCGTGGGAGAGCCTAATTCCACTTATATGGCTCCTACTCATGGTCGAGGTAGAGTTCGGGATAGGGCCAGAGGTCGAGGACTTGCTAGAGGGGAAGCTCCACCCAGAGGGAAGTCAAGGTCAGCTTCTTTGGGGCTTGTATATGAGTCAGAGAGGCCTACAAATCCTATTCCTCCACCCTCAGCTCCAACCCCTACACCCTCAGTTTAGGAGTTGCTATTGAGGTTATTGGCTAGATTAGAGGGAGATTCTCCATCCCTAGCTATAGTTGAGGTACTAGTTTGTGCAACACCAATTGATCCTACTATCGCCCTAGTAGAGCCAGCTATGGTCCATGTTAGTCCTTCTTCAGCCCCCTAAGATCCTCTTGTGGCAATTGTGACTCCACTCTCGACACCTCAGTCGGGTGCAGATGCACAGTTTCAGCATTTGGTAATTGCCCCGTCCATTGCACTACCCTTGTTTATGGTGCCACTATCTTTTTCTAGCCCAGTTATGTCCTCAGCTAAGCAAAAGAGTTTTGACAAGTTTGTTCGACTAACTCCTCTGAGATTTGACGGTATCCTGGGTGGAAGGACTAAAGATTTCTTGTCAGAGTGTCAAGATCAACTACATAATTTGGCCATATTAGAGTCGCATAGAGTTTCTTATACTACTTATAAGATTACCGACCTCACCAAGGAATGGTGGAGGTCAATTGTGGCTCGTCGACCTATTAGATCCCTAGTTATGACCTGGGCGCAGTTCATAGTGGTATTTTTGGAAAAGTGCGTTCCATATAGTCTTCAAGACAATCAACATGATGAGTTTGAGGCTTCAGTAGGGTTCTATGACAGTGTCAGACTATGAGGCAAGATTTTATGCTTTGTCTAGATATGCCTTGTCCAGCATCCCTACTTAGTTCGAGAGGATCCGATGGTTTGCCAAGGTCTTGCCAGGGTATCTTCAGGAGGATACGACTTTCCTAGTATTGGCTGGAGGTAATTTCCAAAGTGTTATAGATCACGCTCGTATGATAGAGCATATCAGGAAGGATAGACAGGGTGGAGGGAAGAGGTTCCATCGACACGGACAGTTTAGTAGGCACCCACCACAGGACTGAGAGATTCATAAGCATGGCCATCAGGGCCAAGAAGTTCAGGCAGCTCTTCCAACATTTGATGTTGTTGATAGGTCTAGATCTACTCAGGTAGGTAGTGCACCCAGGCGTGGTGACTTTTCAAGGCAGTCATCTCAAAGACAGGAGACCAAGGATTTTTATCATTGTGATGATATTGGGCATTTAGCTCAATCTTTGCCTTCACTATATACCTCTAGCTCAGACTTTAGGTTCTCAGCCAGCTCCTCCATCTCCAGCACCGGTCCAAGAGACACACATCAGGCTATGAGAAGTGGTGCCAAAGGAGGTCATGGTAGAGTGAGAGGTGGTGTTCATGGTGGTACACATACTAGAGGTGGGCGTGGAGTTTGTTATATTGTTCCAAATAGAGCTTAGGTAGAAGCCTCTGATGTAGTTATCATATGTATGTCCCAGTGTGCCACCATTCGACTTCAGTTTTATTTGATCCAGACTCTACTTATTCATATGTGTCAGCCTATTTTGCTTCTGATATTGATATTATATGTGAGCTGCTTGCCGAGCCTATTTTTGTTTCCACCCTGATAGGTAAATCTTTAGTGGTGAATCAGGTGTATCGGGGTTGTGCTGTCACTTTTATGGGGAGGGATACCGTTGTTGATCTAATATTATTGGATATCATTGATTTTGATGTGATTTTGGGTATGGATTAGTTTTCTCCATATTATTTTATTCTTGACTGTCATGCGAAGATCGTGACCTTATCTTGCCCCAATTTGCCTTAGTTAATGTGGACTAGAGCACCTAGTTCCTATCCTAAAGGTGTTATTTCTTACATGCAAGCTTGTCGATTGATGAGGAAGGGGTATTTGGCATATTTAGCTCATGTTTGGGTTATTTCTCAAGAGTCCACACCATTGGAGACTACCAGGGTTGATAGAGAGTTTATGGATGTATTTTTGACTGATTTTCCTGGTATTCCTCTGGATCATGATATTGAATTTTCTATTAATGTAGAGTCGGGAACAAAGTCCATATCTATTACTCCTTACAGGATGGCTCTGGCTTGATTGAAGGAGTTGAAGGAACAGTTGGAAGATTTGTTAAAGAAAGGCTTTATCTGCCCGAGTGTATCTCCCAAGGGTGCTCTTGTATTATTTGTGAAGAAGAAGGATGGTATTATGCGTATGTGTATTGATTATCGCCAGCTTAACAAAGTGATCATCAAGAACAAATATCCCTTGCCTTGCATTGATGATCTTTTTAACCAATTGTGGGGTGCCTCGATGTTCTCCAAGATTGACATAAGGTTTGATTACCATCAGTTGAGAGTTTGGGAGTCTGACATCCTGAAGACAGCTTTCAGGACCCGTTTTGGGCATTATAAGTTCGTGGTTATGTCTTTTGGGTTGACCAATGCCCAATCTGCTTTTATGGAGTTCATGAATTGAGTGTTCAAGCCCTATTTAGATATGTTTATGATCGTGTTTATAGATGATATATTAGTTTATTCCAAGAGCAAGGAAGATCATATTCAGCATTTGAGGATCGTGTTTCAGAGGTTGAGGGAAGAGAAGTTATATGCCAAGATCTCAAAATGTGAGTTTTGGCTTAATTCTGTTGCATTTCTTGTCCATGTTGTATCAAAGAAGGTATTATGGTTGATCCGACCAATATGGCCGTCATGGGTGAGTAGGTTAGGCCTACTTCTGTGATTGAGATTCAGAGTTCCATTGGTTTGGCAAGGTATTATCAATATTTTATTCAGGGATTCTCTTTTATAGCAGCCCTATTGACTAGATTGACTGAAAAGGATGTGGCATTTCAGTGATCCGAGGAGGGGGTACCATTCATGGTCTATTATGATGCCTCTAGTGTGGGTTTGGGGTGGTGTATTGATGTAAAGAGGGAAAGTGATAGCTTATGCTTCTAGACAGTTGAAAGTGCACGAATGAAACTACCCTACCCATGACTTAGAGTTAGCTGCGGTTGCATTTTTGTTACAGTTGTGGCAACATTATCTCTATGGGGTGTATTGTGAGATCTTCACCTATCACCAGAGTGTCAAATATATCTTTTCTCATCCTAACTTGAATATGAGATAGTGTAGGTGGTTGAAGTTGCTTAAAGATTATGATATCTATATTCTATATCACCCCAGGAAGGCAAATATTGTGGCAGATGCTTTGAGCCAAAAGGGAACTAGTATGGGGAGTTTGGCATTCTTAAGGGCTGAGGAGAGGCCCCTAGACTTAGAGGTTCAGTTGCTTGCTAGGCAAATGGTTCGGTTGGATATTTCTCCTCCCTGTAGTATTTTGGCTTTTGTTGAAGCTAGGCCTTCCTTGTTTGATCAGATATGTGCTAATCACTTTAAGGACCCCAGGTTAGGCTTGATTCATGACAAAGTGTTGAAGGGTGAAGCCAAGGAAGCAATTATTGATTATGTGGATTTTTTGAGGATAAATGGTAGAGTTTGTGTACCAAAAGTGTGAGATTGGGTGAGACTGATACTTAATGAGGCCCATTGTGCTTGGTATTCCATCCACCCGGGTGTAGTTAAGATGTACCATGACCTAAAACAACATTATTGGTGGTTTGAGATGAAAAGGGACATAGCTAAATTTGTGGTGAAGTGTTTGAATTACCAACAAGTCAATTATTAACACCAAAAACCCAATTGATCGATACAAAAGATGCCCAATCCCAAGTGGAAGTGGAAAAGAGTGACTATGAACTTTGTTACAGGTTTGCCCATAGCTTTGATAAGTTTGATTCAGTTTGGGTAGTGGTTGATTGTTTGACCAAGTTGCCTCACTTCTTACCAGTGAAGACTAGCTATAGTGCAGAGCAGTTGGCTAGGTTGTATATACGGTAGATAGTCAGATTGCTTGGTATGCTAGTGTCTATAGTGTCCGACAGAGGATATGTGTTCACCTCTAATTTTTGGTGGGTTTTACAACATTGTTTGGGTACTAGAGTGGATTTAAGTTCAACTTTCCAACCCCAGACAGATGGTCACTCTGAACATACCATTCAGGTGTTGGAGGACATGCTATGGGCTTATGTGATTGATTTTGGTGCCCGATGGGACTAGCACCTACCTTTGGCAGAGTTTGCATATAGTAATAGTTAACATTCCAATATTCAGATAGCACCATTTGAGGCCTTATATGGCCGAAGATGTAGATCACCCATTGAATAATTTGAATCAGGTTCTGATGATGTGTTGAGTGTGGACCTATGTAGAGATGCTATGGATCGAGTTCATTTGATTTAGGGTAGGCTTTTGACAGCTCAGAGCCACCAGAAGAGTTATGTTGACTAGAGGACTAGACCTCTGGAGTTTTCAATTGGTGACAGTGTTTGGCTAACGATTTTACCCATGAAGGGTGTGATGAGATTCAGGAAGAAAGGAAAGCTCAATACTAGATTCATTGGCCTATTTGGGAATTTGAGGAAAGTTGGTGAGGTTGTCTATGAGCTAGCATTACTACCGAGATTATCATCTGTTCAACCTATTTTTCACGTTTCTATGCTTCGCTAGTACATTCCAGACGAGTATCATGTGATTTCTTATGATTCTATTGAGTTGGGTCCAGATTTGTCGTTTGAGGAGGAGCATATAGCTATATTGCTCAGGTAGGTCCAAAGATATACCTTCTGTGAAGGTTCAGTGGCAATACCATTCTATTGATGAGACTATGTGGGAGTTAGACTTGGATATGCGGGCTAGATATCCTAGCCTTTTTGAGGCTTCAGGTACTCCTCTTTTCTTTATGTTTGAGGACGAATATTATTTTTAGTAGTGAATGATGTAATAACCTAGTTGGTCATTTTTGGCATTATGTATAAACATTTCTATTTTACTCTTTTGTAAGTTGCTTTGGGCCTATTTTGAACTATTTAAGTGTTTGGAACTAAAATCTAGAGTTTTAAAATGGTGAATATGAGTTTTTGCACTTTTTGGCAGTTTAAGTTATTAAAAAAGTGAGTTTCTATACCATTTTGATTTTCTGGTGTTGTACTAAGGATCCATTGATTTCATTAGTTCTAAAATATTGAAACTGAACTATAGGAAGTAGCAGAACTGAATTTGGAGTTAAAATGAGGTTTTTAGGCCCAAAGTTATAATTTTAGTTATTTCAGGGACCATAGTATGACTTTGGTCAACATTCGGACTTTGGAAGCTCGGATCAGAATTTTGACAGTTCCAGTAGTACCGGATGGTGAAACTAACACTAGAAATGATCTTAAAATAATTTTTGGAATTGCCAAGGGCAGTTTTGGTATTTTGAGTTTTAAACTAGTTTTATCGAGTTGGATTAGTAAATGTGGTGAGAAGGCCTTGGAATTGATTTTTGATGATTTTGTTGAGTTTGGATTGTTGTTTTTGGTATGGATACATATAGAGTTTGTGTAATTCTGATTCCAAATGAGTTTCGAAGGTCCATTCCGAGTAGGAAATTTGGACTTGGCATTGCTGGTGCACAGTTTCTGGTGCAAGAGTAAATTCTTCTCCGCCTTCACAGAGGAGCCTCCACGTTCATAGAACTTATGCTGGTTTGGAACTCTACATTTGCGGGATGTACTCCGTGCTCGCGAAGCACACCGGAGAGATACCCCCTATCCTTATACTCTCCGCGTTCGGGGGTTGGTCTTTACGATAGCAGAGGATATTTTTTGCGGACTACATTGCGATCGCGGGACCCCAGCCGCATTCGCGGAGAAGGATTTTTAACTGAATAGTATTAAAATTGAGAACTACCATTTTTAACCTATTTTCAGACCTCCAATCTTATTTAGGCGATTTTGAAGAAAGATTTTCGAAGATTTTCATTGGGTAAGTGCTTCCAACACTAATCCAAGTATTTTTCATGCATTTTACCTTGATTTTGTATTGAATTTCATGATTTGTTATGACAAAAACTAGGGATTTTTAGACCAAGGATTTCAAACTTTGAATGTTAATTTCTCACTCAATTTAAGCTTGATGTTAGTGGGTTTTTTTTCCCATGAACTCTATTTTTTGTGTAGAACTCAATTTTAAAGTCAATTTTCAAATTTGAGACTTTTGAATTTTAGCCCTAAAATTGACCATTTTTCTCCAAAATTGACCATTTTCTTCCTAAGCCTAATCTTGCCAATATAAGTATTAAAATGCTCATCTTGATGCATAGTATCTATTTTTTATAGTGATTTATTGATTTGAGGTTCGCTTCGAGGCTTGAGTTGACTGAAAGCATGTCTGAGTGTGGTTTCGGCATTGAGGTAGGTTTGACTAACCTTTTTGGGACTAGAGTTGAGTTATTGAGCATGCTTATGTGATAATTGTGAGATGTAGATTGAATTATGATCCGATATCATGATATGATTGAATTTGATGGGAATATGAGATCGGTTAGGCTGAATATTGAGTAATTGGGTATCCTATTAACTAATTGAGATGAAATCTTGTGTTTGGAGATAATTGGGGTATCATTATGATAATATTAGACTTGAAATAGTTCTTGGTTAATGTTGTGACTAATTGATGATGAGTATGATCAGTGTAAGAGTTATGAGCCAAATTGGGGTACTTGTGGAGCTTATTTCAATGATACATGGTTATTGTGAATAGTGATGAGATGAGACATGGTATAGCCATATAATGTTAATGCCTCATTGTTGAATTGGTATGCATAGATTTTATGCTCGATTGTTGCATTGTTATGTACATATATTATACTAGACTAGGTACATTGGTATGCACGGATCTTGCTTCTGATTAGGTTGCATTGTTATGCACACATGTTATATATTACTGATTACATTGGTATGCACACATTTGATACATGATTAGATGTATTTTTATGCACATCTGTCACTATATTTACATCATTTGAGATATTATGATGCATAGTGAGACAGGGGTTATTGCCTGTGACGCCTTGAGATACCTCTTATTATGGCCTGCGATGCCTTATTTTATATATATATATCTTAGTACATAGTCTCTAACACCCCTAGGTTCTATCTTGAAGCTTCGTCTCGATAGATGTGTACATCGGCTCTACGATGGTCATGATTTCACCTCACTCATGGCCTGCGATGTCATTGCATTCATGCATAGCATTGCATTGCATCTTTGGATTTGTTACCAACTATAATGTCCGTTATTCATGATTTTATTGTATTGCATAATAACTATTTTGATGCAGGTGATAGGATTCTTCAGTATTACATACTTGTTCAATTTCTCTTTCCCATTCGGTTGAACCTATTGGGTTCATTTTGGTGTACTCACCACTACTTTGTTTTGTCCCTATAGATCCAACACAGGATTCAGGATAGGGTAGTTGATCATTCTATCTGAGTATTATCGATACCATTCAAATCTCAGTGGTGAGGCTCAAACTTTGAGTCATTGTGGATCTTTGGGTCCTTTTTTTGTTTTTGTTCTCTCAGACTATGTATCAGTTATTATGAGATAGTCTTATGTTTCTCTTTGAGAAAAACTTGTATTTTATTTGAGACAGTTGTATTTACTCTTCCACACTGTGATATATGCTCTGGTATTCATGACTCTAGGTTTGGGGGATATTTGATGTTATGTTATGTTGGTTTCCACTTTATTTCATTCTTCTTTAGTCATTAGCCATTTTGGGTCATGACATATCTTGTGATAGTATTAAAGTTGACCCAAAGAAGACCGAGGTAGTGAAGAATTGGCCTAGACCATTGAATCCTTCTTATATTCGAAGTTTGCTTTGGTTGGTAGGTTATTATCAAAGGTTTGTTCAGGGATTTGCATCCATTGCATCTCTATTGACTAAGTTGACACAAAAGAAGGCCAAGTTTGTATGGTTGGATGAGTATGAGAAGAGTTTTTAGACCTTGAAGAATCGGCTCATATCAACTCCTATTTTGACTCTACCATATGGATTAGATGGGTTTGTGGTGTATTGTGATTCTTCTCAGATCAGGTTAGGTTGAGTGCTCTAACAACATGGTAAGGTGATCGCTTATGTATCGAGATAATTAAAAGAGCATGAAAGAAATTACCCTACCCATTATCTTGAATTAGTAGTTGTGGTGTTTGCTTTGAAAATTTGGAGACATTTATTTATATGGGGTCCATGTTGATGTGTTCATCGATCATAAGAGTTTGCGATATGTGTTCACCCAGAGAGATCTTAACTTGAGGCTGCTTAAGGACTATGACATGAGTATTTTATATCATCCCAGTAAGGCAAATGTCGTAGTCGATGCTCTCAGTAGGCAATCTATGGGAAGTGTGGCCCATGTTGATGAAGGGAAAAAAGAGTTAGTCAAAGATGTTCATCGGTTGGCTAGATTAGGTGTTAGATTGGCTGACTCTAATAAAGTGGCATTCATGTTCAGAATGGGGATGAGTCTTCTATGATTTTTTATGTCAAGGCAAAGCAAGATTTAGATCCCTCTTTGGTTGAGTTAAAGAAGTTGGTTGCCAAAAAGAAGATAGAGGTTTTCTCCCAAAGGAGAGATGGTGTGCTTCAGTATCAAGATCGGATATCTGTTCCTGATATTGATGGCTTTAAGGAGGTGATCATGAATGAGGACCACAACTCTCAATATTCTATACACCCGAGATCAACTAAGATGCATCAGGATTTGAGGGAAGTGTATTGGTGGCATGGTATGGAGAAGGACATCGCAGATTTTGTATCTATATGCCCTAATTTTCAACAAGTGAAAGTGGAACATCAAAGGCCTGACGATTTGGCTCATGATATTGAGATTCCTACTTAGAAGTGGGAAGATGTGAATATGGGTTTTATGGTTGGTTTGGCCCATACCCAGAAGAAATTCAATTCTATTTGGGTTGTTGTTTATCAGATGACCAAGTTGGCTTATTTCCTACCAGTCAAGACTACTTTCAATGTCAAAGATTATGCAAGGTTGTATATCCGAGAGTTGGATAGATTGCATGGTGTGCCTATGTCTATCATATTGAATCGTGGTACCCTACTTCTAATTTTTGGAAATCATTTCAAAGAGGGCTTTTCAATAAGGTGAAGTTGAGTACCGCTTTCCACCCTCAAACCGATGGACAAGCTGAAAAGACAATTCAAACTTTTGAGGACATGTTGAGGGTTTGTGTATTGTAATTCAAGGGAAATTAGGATGACCATCTATCGCTTATAAAGTTTGACTATAGTAATAATTTTCATGCTAGCATTGGTATGGCACCATTTGAAGCTTTATACGGGAAAAGGTGTAGATCCCCGGTAAGAGGATTTGAATTGGGTGAGATGGCTTTGATAGGCACGGATTTGGTTATTAAAGCTATGGAAAAGTGATGTTGATTAGGGAAAGGGTTAAAATGGCCCAAAGTCACAAAAAGTCCTATTCAGATGTTAGGAAGAGGGACCTTACGTTTTGTGTTGGTGATTGGGTGTATGTGAAGGTTTCACCCATGAAGGGTATAGTGCATTTTGGTAAGAAAGGCAAGTTAAGTTCCCGGTGTATCAGCCCATATGAGATTGTTGAGCAGATTGGTAATGTGGCTTATAGATTAGAATTGCCTTTGGAGATGAGTTTTATCCACCTGGTGTTCCATGTGTCTATGTTGAGAAAGTTGATTGGTGATCCTAGTTCAATTGTACCTTTGGAAGGTGTTGAGGTTGAGGAGAACTTGACTTATGAAGAGATCGGTTGAAATTTTGGATAGACAAGTAAAGCGGCTTCACAACAAGGATGTGGCTTCTATTGAAGTGCTTTGGAGAAATAAACATGTGGAGAGTGCTATATGGGAAGCAGAGTCGTACATGATGAGGAAACATCCCTATCTCTTCCAATCTACTCAAGCCTAAGGTATTAGGTTCTTTCTATTCTAAGTGGTCCTAGTTCTTTAACTCTTAAGTTTCATGACATGACAAGCATACATGTGCATGAAAATGATATAAAAGATGTTTTGACTTGGGTTTTGAGGATTTTATGATTTTCAAATAATGATTAATGCATTGTGTCTTCATGTTGTATGTTTCTTGATTTAGTCGAGCTTTTCAATCCATGTTCTAGCCCATTCAAGGACATATTTTCTCAAGGGGGAGATAATGTAAGGACCCAAACTTTGGAAAAACCTTGTCGATGTGGTGTACACTGATTTTAAACTCATTTTGAGTGGTTTATGATCATCATGAGTCTCCCTTATGTAGCCATATCGAAGAGGATTACATTGGTTAAGTTTTTCATAAGAACCATTGGAAGGGTCTTTAACTGGTCATATCTCTTATAACAAGAAGAATTGGACTGTCTATGACCTATCAAATTTAAGCTCTTTGAGTTAGCTTTCAAACGCATCTAGTTTTGCTTGATTCTGAGTTCGGATGGAGAAGTTATGCCCATTTTTGTAAAGTCTGTCTATGCAGGGATTGTGATGAGTTTTTGACCAAGGTGACACCACATGGGCACCTCCACGGGTCGTGTGACTCACCACGGGCCGTGTGGAGGAGGCTTGAGGTGACCCTTGGCCTTTTGTGTAGGGTGTTGGCCTTAAGTTAGGGGTTTAAGACCAAGGCATTCATCACATGAACCCCACACGACTCGTGTGACACTTCACTGGCCGTGTGGTGGCTCATGAGAGGAGCCTTGTCCTTGAAAACCATATTTTGGGCAAGGCACATCACAAATGGACCTCACATGGATCGTGTAACACCTACACGGGTCGTGAGGTGGCCCATAAGAGTGTTGGTGTGAAAATTTTCTAAACATGGAATCACTGTCTCAAAACTTCGTCAGTGGATAATTTTTCTAAGTTGAGCTTCATGGATGGGCACATGGTTCGTGTGACCCTACACGACTTGTGGTGCCTCCATTCGGAACCCCTAACAACTTTTTGTGACTCATTTCATTAATGGTTTATTTATAATTTTGGTGAATTCCTAAGGTCGTTTATGACTTCCTAAACCCTCCTAAGCATTTGAATTTGCCTATACACCTCCATTCCTACTCAAATTCATTTCATACACTTAGATTATTCATCACTCTCTTCTAAGAGCTCCTCTCAGGAGAGCCTTTGGAGATTAGTTTGGAGCTTAGGGAAGGGTCATCTTCTTCAATCAATTTCTTCTTCATTATTCTTGGTAATCTAAGGTATGTGGAATTGATTCATCGTCTCTTTCAACCATGAAGACCCAAAACTTCCTACACTTTAAATTATGAATTTCAAGCTTCAATGGACTATGGGTCTTTAAAATTGTTTATGATTTGATTAACTTTAGGTATGAGTTGTGTTTAGTTGTTGATTTTAAAGTGATTTAAGCCCTAAATTGATGAATTGCATTGGTATTATGAAGGTTTAACTATGCATGTCCTTTTAAGCTTTCAATTTATGCATGGGTAGTCTAAATCATGATTTAATTATGGATTTCCTTATGATTTAAGTTTGAATCTCTCTTATTATGATGTTTTAAATGTGAATCTCTATTACCCATGCTATTCTCGCATCGTTCATGGCATTTTCATGCATGATTATTGGTGTTATGAAGCTTATGATATGGGCTAAGACCCAATGATGTTAATGACTATGTTTTTAAGCAAATAATGGGTACAACAAGATTGTGATCACACTATATCTATGATTTGTCTCTTTGAGCAACTATGGGTGTTTATACCATTAAGAATGATAAGAAAGGAGCTATTCCTATGCATGAAAGTATGTCAGAAAGTATGATTTGGCTTTTAGGCCCAAGTATGCATGACTATGTTTTCAAGTACTTATCCTCTTTTCAAAATCACTTATGTGTATGTATTCTCGTGGGATGAAGGCTTAACACCGAGGGATTGTAGGTAGGGAGGACTATCCCCAAGGGTCCTTACTCTTTTCCGTCAAACTATGTGTCAAACATAGGTTCATATTTATGTCCCTTTTTAGGGATGATTAAAAATGGATCTACCTTTGGTAAGTAGGTCACCTTATTATCCGTTGTGGGGTAGACAACGGAGTTCAAAGCTATAACTTACTTGGTATTATATCGGTTGAGGTCCCATCCCCGCTATGTTATACATTATGGTATTCCTTCATCATGGATTTCATGGCATATTGATATTATATTCTTCCTATATACTTCCTTCTATATACATGTGCCCTTGTCCTCTAAAATTGATTTGCAGGATTTTATGTTCATAAGCATTTGCATGCCCGCATACTTAGTACATTCAAACGTGCTAACGCATACTTTTTTGCCTACATGATCTAACCATGTAGGGACCAGAGACTATCATCTTCCACCTTTTGACAGCTAGCTTGATTGACAAAGAGTTGTTTGTGGTGAGTCTTATCATCCAATGACAAGCCACCTTTCATCTACGTGTTATGATTATGATCCCTCGATCTATTCAAGACTAGAGGCATTGTTGTACATCTTATAGTCTTTCACACTATTATTCTATGTGTATTTTGAGATGCTATGATCATGTACTATGTATGGATGATATGACTATGTGATATGAGATGATATGGAAAGTCCTAAGTCCTATGATATCCCCATAGCTTGAGTCCTTTTTACCTGTCCCTTAGTTTTATGTGTTATGTGCTATGTGAATCCATGTTAATCCTTATCCCTATAATGTCCCCATAGCGTGAGTCATACTTACCTGCTGCATAGAACTATGTGTTTAATGTATCTATGCACCTCCAAATCGATGATGTGCGAATGTATTCTATGAGACTTGTTTGGGGACTCTCGAGTTCTCATTCACCATGTTACTCCTAGGCTGTACTCCCGGGTCGTGACAACACGAGTACTAATTTTTAATCAATACTAGTTTATTTAGTTATATTATTATAATTCGTTATTGAATTAAATTATATAATATTTTAAATTTATTTTCTTATTGAAAATACATATACTCTAGTATGTATATTTATTGGAGTGATTAATCCGTTCAAAACTAATACTACCCACATTATTGTAATTATAATTGATGATTATGTGACTATTGATCAAAACTCACAAATACATATTTATAGTTACATAATATTTTATATGACTATTTTTGTCAAGTTGTTAATATAATTTATAGTGTTATATGTAGAGTTTTTGATAAATTTGTGAACAATTTCAAATTATTTATAGTATGCTTGATTATTATGTTAGTGGTTGATTGTAAGATGATAGATTCAAGTTCTATCCCACAAAAAAGGATAAGACATCAAATGAAGTGTCGATCCATCGTGATAATAAGATAATGGGTTCAACTCTCATTGATTCATGATCTAAGATATTTTAATATAGAGAAGCCATTGGGTTTGAGTTTCAATGCATCATATTGATAATATAATGATGAGTAAAGTAAAATTATGTATTTTTAATGAAAATTAGTCATGAAACAAGTTCCATTGAAAATGCTACATTCCCTAAAGTTAATATGGTAGTAGTGCATTTTATGTCTGAAAGAATACAAGTGTTTCATGAACATAGAATGAGGTACTAAGCTATCAAAAATTGATATACTCAATTGATTATGTTCCATTTACAAAAAATACGAACTTTTATAAGTGTTAATATAAATTCATTTCATATAGAAAATGTGATAATATCCAATAAAGCTTATCAATATGTATATGCATTTAATTTTGATGGGATCACGAATTACCTTCAGAAAAGGTAAAGTGATTAAGAAAAATGAATCAAAAATTTACTTCTGAAGTAGTAAATATGAAATTTGTTCATATAATACTAAATAAAAAATTTACTAAAGTAAAATGCATGTGCCATAGTAAGCTTGAAGCTTACTAGTAAAAATAATTTATAAATAGTTTGGCCATCCAGAAAATGTGCATATTGAGTATAAGATATATATTAAAAAAATAGAATATTCTTCAAGAATTTTTTATATTATTTATTTCTCAAGATAACTTGATTGGATCAACTAATGTTAGGACTAAATCCCTAAATTCTGAAAGTATAAAAGATGACAATGGACTCATTGATTTGTCATGTAGTATGATAGATAGACATATTTATAAGATAATCACATATGCGTTTATCGTCAATCTGCAATTTGACATTCACAAAATTAATTTTTTAAGAGAACAACATTAAGAATATATAATCCACACAATTTATCTTAATAATATTGATAAATACCCATGATGATTTGATATTAAATGTCTCAGATAAATAGTTAATCATTTCTTGTGAGAATAGATCCTCATGGTCTGAATATGATATATTGCATACAACAATACTTGTATACATTGAACTAATAAATTATGATAATTTTTTCCTCAATTGATTCACTCATGGTAAGAGACAAAATTTATTCCATTTAATAATTTTGATGTGCGATATATGATTAATGAATATACCAAGATGCACTTAGATGAATTCTCCAAAGTAGATTTGGATATATGTTAGTTTGTCTAACATAAGAAGGAGAAAATATGCAACCAAGAGTCACAAATGCTCCTATTAGAATATTCCTAAAGAACATAGTTTATGACATGCATGAAGTGTAATGACCTGATTGGTCATTTTTAACCTTATCTGTGAAAATTACTATGTTACCCTTTCGTAAGTTGCTTTGGTCCTATTTTGAACTATTTGAATGATTAAAACTTAAAATTAGAGTTTTAAAATGGTAAATATGAGTTTTGACACTTTTTGAAAGCTTAAGTTATTGAAAAAGTTAGGTTTTGTACTATTCTAATTTTTTAATGTCTGATCAGGGATCCGCCAATTTTGTTAGTTCTGGAATGTTGAAACTGAACTACAAGAAGTTACAGAAATGAATTTGGAGTTAAAATGGAGATTTTAGGCCCAAAGTTGTGAATTTAGTTATTTTCGGGACCAAGTTTGACTTTGGTCAACTTTTGGACTTCATAAGCTCAAATTAGAATTTTGACTATTTCAGTAGTTCTGGATGATTAAACTAACGCTAGAAATGGTCTTGGAATAATTTTTGGAGTTGCTGAAGGTAGTTTTAGTATTTTGAGTTCTAAATTAGTTTTATCGAGTTGGATTGGTAAATGCGGCGAGGAGGCCTTGAAATTAATTTTTGATGATTCCGTTGAGTCCAGATTGTTATTTCTAGTATGAATATGTATAGAGTTTGTGTAATTTTGAATTCGAATGAATTTCGAGGGTCCGTTCCGAATAGGGAATTTGACTTCGTACTGCTGCTTTTTGTTGTTATCTACTGCAGCCCATCTCTTCTCCGCATGCGCGGAGGTCTTGATATTGGTGTGCTCCGCATTCGCGGAGTGTTGACACATGTGAGTGCCCCCCCTTTTGTTCTTCGCATGGGCGTGTTAGTCTCTGCGATCGCTGAGGTCTTTGAGCCTTTCTCCTCCATGTTCGTGGGTCCCTACCCACGATCGCGGAGAGATTTTTATGTATGGACAAATTAAAATCCGAGAGATATCATTTTTACTTCATTTTTGAACTTGTCAAGCTTTTTAGGCAATTTTGGATGAGGATTTTCTAAGGATTTTACTGGATAAGTATTTTTAACATTATATTAATAATTTTTCTTAGGTTTTATCATGATTTCATCCTAAAATTCATGATTTTCAATGTCCAAAATTGGAGATTATTAGACTATGATTTTCAAACTTTGAATATTTATTTCTCCTCCAATTTAAGCTTGATTTTAGTGAGATTTTCACCCATGAACTCCATGTTTTATGAAGAATTTAATTTTAAAGTCAATTTTTAGATTTAGGAACTTTGATTTTTAGCCCTAAAATTAATCATTCTACCCCTAAGTTAAACTATGCCAATTTGGGTATCAATATGCTCCCCTTGATACGTAGTATCTGATTTTGATAGTGATTGGTCGATTTGAGGATCATTTGGAGGCTTGAGTTGATTTAAAACTTGTCCGAGTGTGATTTCGGCATTGAGGTAGGTTTGGCTAACCTTTTTAGGACTAGATTTGAGTTATTGAGTATGTCATGTGGTAATTGAGGATGTAGATAGATTCAGGAGTAAATGGCTTGTTAAGTTAGAATTTTGATGGATATGTGGATCTGGTTATGCCAAAATTTAAGTACATTGCGATCGTAACGATAAATTGAGTTTAATAGTTGAGGAATGGGACACTTTGGTCATCACCATGACAATGTGAGACTTTTTATACCCTTGAAAGGGATTTATGGAAACTTGTGTTATTCATTACTTATTATGGGATTTGAAAGCATATTTTGTGACTTGCGGAGTCTAGATTTGTTGGAAATTGATCATTGATGAGAGAGGGATGTTAATATGGCTTATTGATGGAATTGTGGTATAAGTTGATGGTATTAATATAGCCTTTGTGATGTTGTGACCATTTTCCCTGTTTATCATTACTTATGAGCCATCTCCCATTTTACCTTACTATTGCATTGGTATGCACATATCTTACTCTATTGTTGCATTGGTATGCACATATCCTACTCTATTATTGCATTGGTATTGTAACAACCTGAAAATTTTCAAAATCTACTTATGGTTGGCATTCTATGATGTACTACAAGCCATGTATGAATTTTGGTGGCCACGGGTTGAGTTTAAGTGGCCGAATGCAAATTGAGCTAGTTAGTGGCCTAGAGGGACAGTTTTGACAGTCAACTTCAAATAGTCATAACTTTTGATATGAGATGAACCATATGAAATACCATATATAAAATTGAATAGCTTTGAATTAGCTTTGCAACACAAGTGGTTTCACTCAATTTGGATATCGGATAAGGGAGATATGGCCCAAACAAGGTGACTGTCTAAAATTCGGAAGCCATTGGAGATAGGCTCAGAACAATGGCCAAGGACATTTGCACGGACCGTGAAACTT
>JBCEWC010009055.1:0-19172 GCA_038996855.1 Solanum aculeatissimum
TCCATAATTTTCAGGACAAAATATAATTACACGGAAACAGACAAAGAGAAACAGAAAATAAAGTTCATTAATTTGACTTCATAAAGTCTTAATCCATGATTTTCAGGAAAAATATCTTTAACTAGTTTATAATATGAACTAACGAATAAACCCATTAACTATTCTCCGCTACTCCTAAGCTACTCAGGTAATACATCATTTAGTTTCCTTTAATGTTGGTTTCATCACAGATTGACTCGGAACCCTGTAAAACTTAGAAGGAAAGAAAAGGAACATTATTTCCAACATTCAAATTAAACAATTTGCTAGATGGTTTTTGTAATTCCCAAAGAAACATCAGCCTCTGTAGTTCCAAGTCAATTAATAGAATCCACAAGAAAAAGGGCTGGGAGGATGTTTCACAACATGCAATGGACCAACTGATACTTACTAAATCTTCTAGTTAATATCTCTGAATACTCGGTCAATCCAGGCGTTACAAAATCAAAGGGAACCAAAGAACAAAAAGGCAACTGACTATGAATTGTTAACAGCATCCAATGCGAAAATTTATGTTCCAGAAAAAATTAGGGCTCTTTAATATAAGACAGCAACAACAACAACATACACGGTAAAATCTCACAAAGTAGGTTCTAGAGAGGGCTTTAATATAAGACAGCAAACAGCCAAACTAAAATCCCGACACAACGTGGAGAGTTTCAAGAAGCTAAAATTAACACAACTTTCAAAACAAACTTAAAATACCTCAAAACTACAATATTCCTCTAAAACCCCACACCGACCTAGTCCGACACAAAGTTGAGAGTTTCAAGAAGCTAAAATTAACACAACTTTCAAAACAAACTTAAAATACCTCAAAACTATAATATTCCACGAAAACCCTACACCGACCTAGTAGAATAGACAAATTGTTTCCGATAGAGCCTGAGCTCATCAAATAACAAGCAAACATAAAAAATGAAAGCAACAAGAATCAAACTTTAACTATATATAAGAAAAGCATGCAACATTCTCGGCCGGAGATACATACAAGGGTAGAGATTCAAGGAGAAGTTTCAGTAACCCTAAAATTCACAAGTTTTATACTTTCCATTAGGGTTTTTGCGACCACGAACGAGTGATAGTTATATCTGTACTGTCCTAACATTTTGAGTGAACAAAGTTATCTGGTACCAGTTACGGCTTCCTCACATAGAATTAGCCAAATTAATCGAAATCGAGTCGCACAAAAACTGATCCGGCACCACGGTTACACGAAAAACGATACGAAAAGAGCAATAAAATCGAGAATCAAAAGCAAAAATCGAAACAGAGTAACAGAACGAAAATGCAAAAATGAAGAAATTTGAGCAGAAACAAATCAATGGAAGGAGGAAGCATACCTTTGGATGAGAAAGATGAAAGAGGCTTTTGCTCCGTCTGTTTATTAGAGTTCCTTTTTTAAGAGCGGATGTATTTTAATGGCGAATGAGACAATTACCATTTTGTCCTTCTAGAGTTCTATTTAAATGGCAGATGATGCAATTACCATTTTGTCCTTCTAGAATTCTATTTTAATGGTAGATGATGCAATTATCATTTTGCCCTTCTAGAATTATATTTTAATGGCGGATAATGCAATTATCATTTTGTCCTTTTAGAATTATATTTTAATGGCGGATAATATAATTACCATTCTGTCTTTGTAGAGTTCTATTTTAATGGCGGATAATATAATTACCATTTTGTCTTTGTAGAGCTCTATTTTAATGGCGGATGAGACAATTACTGTTTTGTCCTTCTAAAGTTCTATTTTAATGGCGGATGATGCAATTACCGTTTTGTTCTTCTAGAGTTCTATTTTAATGGCGGATGATGCAATTACCGTTTTGTTCTTCTAGAGTTCTATTTTGATGGCGGATGATGCAATTACCGTTTTGTTCTTCTAGAGTTGTATTTTAATGGCGGATGACACAATTATCGATTTGTTCTTCTAGAGCTTCATTTTAATGGCGAATGATATAATTATCGTTTTCTCTTTCTAGAGTTCTACTATTTTTAATGGCAAATGATATAATTATCGTTTTCTCTTTCTAGAGTTCTACTATTTTTAATGGCGAATGATATAATTGTCGTTTTATCCTTGTAGAGTTCTATTTATAATGGAGAATGATACTATTAATGTTTTGTCCTTGTAAAGTTCCATTTTAATGGCGATGAATGGTTATAATTGTTGTGTTTGTCCTTCAATGAAGTTAGATTTTTGTAAAATATGTCATTGTTGTTCTCGCTCATTGAGCTATGTAGAAAAATGAAAATAAAATCAAATTTACGAGATAGTTATTTTTCTCTCAGTCCCTCTAAAAATATCGAGAATTTGTGCAATTGGGGACGGAACAATAAGTGTCAAGTTGATTATATTATGAATTACTAAAGATTTTGCCTTTTGGGTCAAACTCATTGCACCGAATTTGTCTAGTGCGATTTACTTCTCCTATGTGATTTACGAGCTATTGCATAGAAGCGGAGGTTTATTCCGTGTGCATCCAAAGGATAGTGATCGTGGATTCCCCTTGTTATTCAAAAAAAATTACTAGAGGTAGAAGTAAAATGTAAACATAATTTGACACATTATCAACTTATCGAGATTATAATTTTTCGATATAAAATAATATGAATATCAAAAATTAAAATAAAAAATTATTAATAGTTCTTAAACTTTACCAATAAATTCGATGTAATTATATATTATATTTAATTATTTATAAATAAAATATCAACTAAATTAATTTTAATTTTAACCAAAAATGGAACTTTGTTATCATCACTATCAAAGAGGGGACACTAGCTCCAATTGTGATTTTTAAAACCCTAACCCTAGCTCCGAAAAATCAGAATGCAGAAACAGCCACCACACACGGCGGATTCCGACATCCCAAACCTCGCGAACATCAAAATCAAGTGTTCATCACCACGTTTTCCACCACCGACTACTCCTTCCGCCACCGAAACCCCTACCGCTGGTGCGCAGCGCAAAATTGGAATCGCCGTTGATCTCAGCGACGAATCTGCCTTCGCCGTCAAGTGGGCTGTCCACCACTACCTCCGTCCTGGTGATGCCGTTATACTTCTCCACGTCCGTCCTACCTCCGTCCTCTACGGTGCTGATTGGGGTTCTGTTGATCTATCCATCGTAGACACTGATAACGTAGAGTCTCAGAAGAAGCTTGAAGATGAGTTTGATGCGTTTACTTCTGCTAAGTCTTCTGATTTGGCTCAACCGCTTGTTGAGGCACAAATTCCATATAAAATTCATATTGTGAAGGATCATGATATGAAAGAAAGGCTGTGTCTTGAGGTTGAGAGGTTAGGATTGAGTGCAGTTATCATGGGCAGTCGAGGATTCGGGGCTACGAAGAGAGGAAATGATGGGAGGCTTGGAAGTGTTAGTGATTACTGTGTTAGGCATTGTGTTTGCCCTGTTGTGGTTGTGAGGTATCCTGATGAGAAGCATGGTGGAAATGCTGCTCGTAAGCGCGGTGTTTTTGTGGCGTCTGCCTCACAACAACATGAGGAAGAAGGCAAGTACCATGATGCTTGTGATGGTCGTCAAGGTGTGTGCAAAAAATTACTCCCTCCATTTCAATTTGTTTGTTTGTTTAATTAAAACATATAAAGTTGAAATTGAAGAGCTGCTAAAATGGAAAGGAACATTCTTTTTGAAACATGCCATTTGGAAAGAGTTGAAATTGAATAGTTGCTCAAATGAAATAGACATTTTCTTTTTGAAATGTATTAAAAAGTAAAGCAAGACAAACAAATTGAAATAGAGCAAGTATGTGCTTATTGGTTCCCAACTCCTTATCCTAATGTTTGCTTAGTTATTTTCGGATCTTTATATATGTAAATTTATGCAACTTTTTGCTGCTTGTTATCAGTTCTGCGAGTTCCCTAATTGAAATAAAAGATCCTTTCATGTTTTATATTGTAAAATTCAATGTGGTATACTGCTGCCAACTCTGTGATTTAGTGGTGTTGTATACCAAAAAGGAAAATTAGGTGGGTTACAGTTTATGCATATGATTTGGACGTGCAATATGGTGCAGGACACCTGTGATATTTGTAACAAAATTGTGATATGTTGGCAACAATATAGTTAGAATATATAGCCTTTAAATGTACAAAAATGTGAAAGCATTGTTTTGGAAAATGAAACAAATGCCTATTGTTATAATGAGAACTTGGACAAAAGTAGCCTCAAGAAAACTTAGTACGACCGTGCTCAAACATGTGTGCTGAATCCTGAGGCCACTCTTGTTTTAAATTGTCAAACTCCATGAAGCAGGATTACAACCAGCAATAGGAAAAGGCTCGGGAACAGACAATTGACTTAGAGTTGCTTTAGAAGTCCTTTGAAGAGACAACAAGCGAAAGGTACATTGCTTATTATTTATTTTCAGTAAACATCATTTCTCTACATTCATTTAAATTCCACTACTTTTGTCTTTAGATTATGGAACATTGTACTTTTGTTGCTTGCGCCGCTTACAATTGATAGTTGTATTGTTTAGGAGCAGAATTTAGGGCATGATTTATTTGTGCAGTTTCTCTCTTGTTATATGAGACAGTAGGGTTCTTGTTAAGTTACTTTCGACTCTTTAACGGAAGTTTATGAGAGGATTTTGTTTAAATTGTTTCTCCCTTGTTTAAAAAAAAAGAAGCAGCTTCCTTCCTAGTATAATCTAATTTGCAACCACAGTGGCTACTTTTTGGCTTAACATTTAATTGAGACGCTTTGTTAGGACTAGATTGTGTTTTCTCCACACTTGTTACCTGTAATAAGCTTATTCTTTCTTGGGTAATGGATGAGACTTATCAACCATGATTTCCATGACAGATTTGAGGAAGATGTACTTTTTTATAGCTATCATTGGTTGTGAAAGTTTCATTTTGGGAGAAAATAAAACACTGTATAATGTTGAAATAAAAACTTTGACAAAGGAAACGCAGCTCAACCTAGAGCCAATTCGATTTGAATTTCAATTATTTGAACTTTAGGTCTTGTTGAATTTTTCTAATGTTTTCTTTAGCTTGATTTGCCTTATGAATTTGGTGGTTCAATGTTTATGAAATGTAGTCTAGCCACTATAATTTGATTTTTTAGATTGGTGGGTGAAGTCAAATCAACTTTGTCATGTCACTAAAGATTAGATAAATGAATTATTTCTCTCCACTGAGCTTTGTTTCAGTATTGTGAAAGATGTTGGAGGAAAATGAACAATTCAAATATCTAGGCTCGACGTTCCTGGAGAATCAAATGATATATGCATATTTTGCACAAAATCTATATTGGATGAATGGAGAGATAAATGAAGATGTTTCACATGAAATCAATATCAAAAAGATCTTTCCTTTATCCAAGAGATTGTAGAGGTCTTTCAAGACAAGGGGGTTTGGTCCGTTACCAGTTAAATCAAGTACTTCTGTGCGTTGATATCTTATTTAATTAATATTTGTGCTGTGGTGTGCAGAATAAAGTTTGAAGCTTTTTATCAATTCTCTAGTCCCTTTTCTAACGACTTCGTGATTATTGGTAGTTCTCTTTGTTTGTTGGGACTTTGATATATACCTACTTCTTTGGTGACAGATTCCAGGCGCGGAAGTTGGGTTAAGCAATCCTTTTGCTGCACAAAAATTTGCTGGCTTGTGTGAAAACCACTTGGTGTTTTGTTATATCTGGAGTCTCATCTTCTGTAACTGAATTGTGGTTGCTCCTCTCTTTCACTTTAGTTTATCGTAGCTCGTTAGATGATGTTGTATCTCTAAGGTTGTAGTCTCCATAGAGTTTCACTAAATGTGTGCCTTTTTATCATTTGTGATTTTTCTGATGCAATCTAAACTCTACTTTAGGATGTAATTTCTATGCTGCTGTTCTTAGCACATCATCAAGTTCAGCTCAATATGGATTAGAAAATTTCCTGCTAGTATCAATGTAGTCTTAATGTTAAATCACAGTTGCACTTATCCTTGCCTAGAACATTTAGTTCTTGTTTCTGTTTTCGCGGTTTGTGAAGGCAATGCATACTTTGCCATCCACATATCCTCCGCGAGCAAAGCATTTTCGACATCCATTTTGTTACCTTTACTTGTTCAATAGTTTAAATGTCTACATGTTTATGTTATTATAAGGATTCAGTGCCAACTGAAAGTAACAGCCTGTTACTTGTGTTTTTCCAGCATGTACTTGAAGTTAAGAATTTGAGATAAGAAAGGATATTATTGAAGTGAAAGTGCATGAATGAAGCATGCTGCAGGGTAGAGGGGATGTATTTCCCCAGTTAATAATCACCACAAGTTTGATCTGTTGAACATCAAGGCCATACCTCTTACACTTGCCCAAAAAAATAGTGGTCCTATTACTCCTTGCCTGATACAACCCTTATCAAATTGTTGCCACTTGGAGACAATTGGGGAGTGGGGGTGGGGGGTGTTTGGTTTCGATTTATGTGACATTATTTGATTATCCAATGGCATTTCACAAGTGGAATTTGGGAAGGGTAATATATTATTATCATTAGAAGCAGGCTAGTAGGGATAGATTAGTAGGTTTAGTCTGGTTTTTATATCCTGTGGTGTCATTATTCGTCTTATATCTATTAATTTTATGATGATGTTAATAATATATTTCGTGTAATTCACAAGTAGAATCTAGGAAGGATAGAGAGATTGTTTCCGAAGAAATATTGTTATGGTTACTTTTGTACATTTACCATAAATGAGAAATGGAATATATGATGTTGAACATAGTAAAATGAGAAATTGAAAATTAAAATGTATGATAATTAGATTATAATTCGAGGTGATAAAATTAATTCATAAAAATATGATTTATTCAACCTGATCAAGTTTGAGTTGATTATTGATTTTCTATTAAATTTTTTGTTGTTGTTTTAGTTTATTTTGACTCAATTCATTTCAGTTCAAATAATTTTTAAATGATTAAATAACTTGTTTATATTTGTTAGCTCGAGCTATTTTGATCCATCTAAATTTAGCTCAATTCGTCTATTTTACATATCGATCTCCAACCATTGAGCAACACGTGGCAGAAACCTAAGTGCTAAATTATTGCCAATTTTGTAGTCTGCATAATATAGCTATCAAAAATAAATTATATTTATTATTATTAAAAACAACCCAACCTCCACTAAAAAAAAAAGAAAAAAAATCCTTCTTGGTCTTGATGCAAAGCACTTCTTATCCACAAATTGCTTTCATAGTTAAAAAATATATATATAAAAAAAATATTATATTTTTCTCTATTATCAAGAATAAATTATATTTATTATCATTATTTGTATTTTTTCAATAAATATATCCATACAATCATACTTTATAAAGTATTAGAAACACCCTTAAACTTCGTACGAATTATAACTTAATTGTTGAACTATTGGTAATATTGAAAATACTCCTTTATTGGCTGATTAAACGTAAATACAACTCTAATCTTACGGCACGAGCAAAATACATCCTTAAATTTTTGCCAAGTTAAAGAGTGATTTAAACACTTGTAGTAGATCGAAGGAGGCGGGGATACTCTAGTTTACTGAGTAATAGAGAGATATTTTTAAGACTGATAATAATTCGAGGATAAAACTCATAACGTGCTTCAAATTCAAAGGTATTTTCGATACTTCTCTCTATTTTTTATTCAGAAAAAAAATATAACGAAAATGAAGATTTGTCCACGTCAGCAAGATTGGGAATCTCGAGGAAGGAGATCATACTCATTTGATGCCACGTCAGATATATTCACGTGGTCTAAATTCCACGTCATCAATTAAAATAAACTATTTTTTTTTATTTCTCAACCCCATCACTATCTCAATAATTATTCATGATGTAGTCCACCTTTTTTATTGGACTAATTTTTTTAAAAAAAATAAAAATAAATATGTCGTATTTAAAAATAATTAAAAATCATAAAAAAATATACACTGACTATATAATATATTTTATCTACGCATGAGTTATACTATATATTATGATTTACTTGAAAAGCTGGATATATCTTAATTATCCGTGAAATATACACTTACTATTCAATCTCGATCAACTCAAAATCATCTCTAAATAATTTCAAATTTTAGACATGAAATCCTCTCGATAATTAGAAAACTCTGTAAGATAAAAAATGTCTATTAGCTATTTATAAAAGTTTTTTTTAAGTGGATTATTTTTAGTGTAAAAAAATTTAACTTAATAGACATTTTATTTAACTTATTCAATAAAATAGATATAAAATCTTTATTTTCTTAATGATGAGACTATTTCTGCTTTTGAGGCCTGATATTTTTCAGCTGAGTGTCTTTCAAAAATAGTCTCTCTGTGTATATTTTACTCTCTCCAGACTTACATGCGAAATTTCACTGAGTATATTATTGTTATCGTTATCGTTATGATGAGACTATTTTCGATAAATTTTCGATCAAAAATTTGTAAGTAGAGTCATTATATTCTTGAAGCTATACATATATACTATTTATTATTGTTTTAATAAATTATAACAAATAAATAAATCTTTTTTATAAAAGTTATTTTATCCAAGATAAGATTGAGACAAGTAGATTAAAGCTAAATTATGTTGACACCCTTATCCAAGTCAAATTCTTTTTTTTCTTGTCCCCTTATCCAAAACAATTTTTTTTTAATTCTCACCAAAAAATATAAAAAAATTATTTTTTTATTTGGTTAGTAAGCCAAGACAATAATAATTGTATTAAATGCCCATACTCCAAATATAAATAATTAATATTTTTTGGGCTATGGAGTGCAAGTGGGCTTCACATGGTTGAATCTCTTATGTGGACTAAAAATGGCCATGTAAGCAAATGTGGCTAGAATCTAAATTTCTTGGTCATTGTAAGTTTATAATTAGGGTATATATTGCCACTTGCATTTAAATAAGTCTATTTTTTCGTCCTAATTTATATGATATTTTTAAAATTTTGAGATTTAAATAAATTTATTTTTTATCGTAACTTTTTTTATATATATTTTAAATTAGCAATTATTCTAACTTATAGGAGTAATACTTTTTATATAGTTTAGAAAAATATAAATTTCATTTAAAAAAAACTGAAGTATTCATAGATAAATTTTTAATCAAATTTAAATTGTTTTGAAGTATTCATAGATAAATTTTTAATCAAATTTAAATTGTTTGACTCTCAAAAAATGAAAAGTATCATATAAATTGAAACAGAGTGAGTATTATTTTGATAAAAATAACTTGAGAAAACGATTGAAAACATCTCTAAATTTGACGAAAATTACAAAATTTATCCTTGGATGATTAATCATTTTAAAACAATTCTTTTACTCGACTAACTAAACTTGCATATACATCAATTTTGCAACACGAGTACAATATACCCCTAAATTCTTAAGTATTAGATCAAGAAGTGTTTTCAATATTTCATTTACAAAAAATTGAGACCACTTGTTATATCATACAATAAATCGAACGTATATTTGCAATATTCTACCTATAACAAGGCCAATGAAGGGATTAAGATGACCCGAGTCAGAGTCACGATTTAACATAACGCTTGCATAGTTAAAAAAAAATTACACTTTTACTATGAACTGTAATTTTTGGCATGATGATAAACACTTGATCCTAATAATCTTTAAGATCATCAATAAATAATTCAAAAATAAAATCAATAATTTACGATAATTTTAAAAATATTTTCAATACTTCCCTCGAACGATCCCGCCCCCCTCCCCCTCCATCCCAAACTCAACACACACCTAGTTTAAATTTAAGCAACCTGACTCTCCTCATATTTCCAATTTCATCTTCCTTCGTTCAAAATCATTCAAATTTCTCTGATAGAAATGACGATGAACACGAAGAATTGTGAGTTGTGTATTAACAACAGAGCAATAATGTATTGTGAATCGGATGAAGCTCATCTCTGTTGGGATTGCGATTTCAAAGTTCACTCAGCTAATTTTCTCGTAGCCAAACACATCAGAAATCTCCTTTGTAATTCATGTCAAAATCAAACTCCATGGACAGCTTCTGGCCCTAAGCTTTCGCCCACCCTCTCTCTCTGCGATTCCTGCATCGAAAACCCCAATTCCGCCCCGAACCCAGTTGAAGAAATTGGGGAACGGGTCGACGAAAATTATCAAACTGAAACTGATAATGACGAAGATGAGGATGAATATGGGAGCAGTGAGAGTGAAATCGATGACGATGATAATGATGATGATGATGGAAATCAAGTTGTTCCTCTGTCTTCTTCTCCGTCGAGTAATTTCTTTCCGCCGTCGCTGGCGCGTTCAGTGAGTTCTTCGGGTAGTTATGGAGGTTCATCGGCTGCCGGAGAAGACCACCGCGCCGCTACTGCCGCCGCCACCGCGGCGGCTGTTTCTTCATCTCCGTGGAAGAGAGTTAGGGAAAGTGATTGCTTACATTCTGAGGTAATTAATAATTATATGCTTTTTCTTTTTTATATTTAAAAAAAAGGAATTCTATATGTATTTGTTAGGTTTATTAAATGTGAGGTAGAACTAGAATTTTGAATTTATAAGTTTCGTATTTATATAAATTAAGTAGATTTTATAATTCAAAGACATCGTCTAGACTCTAAGATGAAAACTAAGCTATTGAATTCGATCGAATCTGCAAGTAGATTTATAAGTTTAAACTAATTAGAAGAATTTCTCAAGAAGTTTTTTCTTATTAGTACGAGAAAAGTAGAATGTACATAGATTTTATTCATATCTTTATGGATTAGAGAGACTGATTTTGATAGATTTTTGGCTCAAATACATTGACATTCACATTTTTTCCTTCCTTTCAGAAATACAAAATAGAAAAGGAATGTGATTTGTTACTTATTCATTTGACGTGCTCAAGTTTGACTTCAGTTCGTTCATTTGACATCTCTAATCTGATATAATATGTGTAATTGTGCATCTATAGTTTATATATTGGATCCGCCTCTATATTGTGATTAATATGTACTCTATTGATAATGCAGGATGAAGAGAACAAGGAAACATCATCTTCAATAGGGTTTTTGAGACCAATGAAGATGTTTAGAACAAATGAATTGTGTGAATAATTAGTTTTTATTTTTTCCAAACTCTTGTTCATTTGACTACAAGATAGATACACAAATATAAGAACTTTAATCTTTTTTCGTATCTCCTTATGGGACTTGATATTTTTTAGATGAGTGTCTTTCGGAAACAACCTCTCTATCTCTATGAGCTAGTGGTAAGGTCTGCGTACATTTTATCCACTCCAGATTCCACTGGATATGTTATTGTTGTTGACCATTTGGTATTCAAATTTTACTTATTCAAATACTTCACATTTGTATCGCGTAAGGGAAAAGTATTTTTTTCTAAAATTTTCTATTCACGTGCGAGAGTTTAGGTTAGAGGATGAAAGAAATTCAGATTCGAATGGAGGACGAAGGGTTAAGGGTGGGTGGATCTTATTCATAGTACCACATCTTATGGTGATAGAGAATCATTCAAGTATAATGTATCGCAAGGATAAAGTGCTCTCTATCATCAAGTTTTTTTTTTTTTTTAGGTATGAAATCGAAGCCTCTTATTATAAGTGACAAAAATTTCATTCATCATATTACATTCTTAGGCATGAAATCGAAGCCTCATGTTACAAGGTAGAGGAATTTCATTCATTACAACATATTTTTTTGATTATTTTTATCTCCAATTAATGTACGAATTTGTACTGACACTCGATTAAATTTAATTTATACCAAAAAAAATTTATATTATAAAGTAAAATATTTTTTTATATAACGACAACTCATAGATAGTCAAATAGCTTTCAATCTATTATCAAATTTTCCCTTACATATTTTAACTTCACGAGAATCCTATCACCCCTTGAGCTTCTTAAAATCGAAAAGTACTCCACTCTAAAATACTAAAACTGATTATGTAACTTGTGGTGAAACACACACAAACCACATCAGCGCCATGTCAATGCCACGTAATAAATATAATAAATTTATTACTTTTATTTTCTTTTAATTTCAATTTTACATTTTAAAGTTTTCGTTTTATTTTTTGATTTTTAAATAATTAAATTTGATTAATCAAAAAATTAAATTTTATTGTTAGTCAAATATTTTAGACATTTCTCACTATATTCCCAACCATTAAAAGTTGGGCCAAATTAAAAAATACCAGCCCAACCCAAATCTGAAATCTCTAAACTTAACCACAATAATAAAAAAATTGAAAAAATTACGTGGATAATCAAATATATACTGGTTAATTAGCTAACATAATTATAGTTTGAATTAATTTCGGCTCACGACAAACATATAGCTGTAATTACAGTTTGAGTTTTGTATAATTCGCACGATTTATACAAACGTTGTGCGCGATTATACAAAAGTTGTGCGCGAATCAAATTGTATATCGAAATATACAAACACTGTGAATTGTATAACAAAATACAAATGTTATGCACAAATTGTATAGCAAATATACAAACGCTATACAAAAAGTAAATTCAATTTCGATTAACATTTTCACCAAATAAAAAAATTTGTAAATCGAATTGACTGAACACCCAACCTTGAGCTTCTTCCATTGTTACATAGTCTACTCTTATGGGTTTCTTACTCAAATTCACAAATTCAATTTTATTAAAGTACAACAATATAGTTAGTTATTAAAAATAATATAACTTATAATTCTTCTCAAATTAAATTTAAATTTTAAAAATATAGTTACTACAATTTGTGAAAGAAACAAAAGCATCCAATTAAAAACCCTAAAATGGTAAAAATCTTAACTATATGATATTCTTCCATTTTGGTTTATAAATTCACACATGATGTACGTGTTTAAACGACTACTCAATAATTGACGTTTTAAAAAAACGGTAATCAATATGATCGTGGGTTCATGGTGAAATGGTTAAAATTCTTCCATTATTAATCAGAAGTTTCAGGTTTGAGCCTCTAAGAACGGAAAAAGAAAAGTTTTTTAGGAACGCCGCCCCCAACAAGTAAGCCTTACAATACATGAATCTGAATTTAGTTGAGCTCTAATACAAATATAAAAAGATGCACTATTATTATTAATTATCTTATATATTTTTTCGTTCATGATGCACGTGTTTAAACGACTACTGAATATAATGGACGTTTCAAAAGAAAAAATGTAACTAATATCATTGTGGTTCGTGGTGAGATGGCTGAAATCCCTCTATTCTTAATCAGAAGTTTCAGATTTGAGCCTCTAAGAATGGAAAAAAGAAAAACTTTTCAGGAACGACACCCTCCAAAAGTAAGTTTTACAATACGTGAATCTGAATTTAGTTGAGCTCTTATACAAATATCAAATACCGAACTAGAAATTTTACAAAAAGTTTCAAAAAGTATTGTTGTTTTGTCAATTTTCATCAATAATAATATGCATTGGATTCTAAATTTAAAATCATACATGATTTTAGGCTTTTGGTAAAGGACAACATGAGCAATTAACATCACATACATTTATCATTAAAAGACATATGAAGCTTCCTCAACTAACATTGTTGAATTAAAAAATTATATTTGTTGCTAATTCGATTTAGCGATAAATTAGCGATGAATTAATAAAAAAATTATATTAATTATAAATTATTAGTTACAAATTAGTAACGTATTTCGTAATTAATTTTTTTAATTATTTGGTATTCAGTATTAAGTTGTCCTGCATCAGTGGTAGGATGTGAAGTTGATTTATTTTTTTTTAGAAAATTTCGTAAATAGAATTATTTGGGCTTAAATTTACAAAAGAAAAAGTGAGATTTTGCTTAATTATGAAAAAATAAGTGTATAAAATATCTCTATCTAACTGTATTCGTACGAATAATAAATATATCCACGAATATTTGTAATGAAATCCAAACTATCGTTGTTCTGAACAAATATAATGCCTTAATTTGTCGAGTCACATGATTTTTATATGAGTTCGATGGATTAATTTTCACTTGATAAACTACCTTTTGAATAGAGTTAGACCCGAGATCGATTTTCTTAACATGATATTATAGTCAAACTCATTCTATTTCTTGATCCATGTAATTGTTGAGCCCCATGTTATGTTGGCCATACTTGAGCAAATGAGAATTACCTCACATAACTCTAAATCCGTCCCGCCCCAATTAAGTAAATAAAAATAGATGATTTCAAATTCTACACCGAAATGACTTGATACACTTGTATGAGACATAACAATGCTCATTATCTACTAGTAGAAAAATTAAAATAAAATGATAGAATTAGAAAAAAAACACTAGGAATTAGCATTATAACTCATCAATCATGACTATTCTTGTTTTATTTAGTTAAAGAAAAAAAAATCAGACTTGTAAGTGGCTTGGATCGAATTCCTCCATCATTAATCCAGGACTCAATCTACACATGAGTGAACAAAACTCCATTTGATTGAGAGCTCCATCTCCATCTAAGTCTCCCTCAGCCAACATGCAAACAAGTTCATCATCTTTCAACTCATCCAATCCCATCAAGATTGTGTTCCTTTTCAAGCTTTCAAATGTGATGAGTCCTACACTTACATCCATTAGCATGCAAAAACCATTGCATAGTTCTTCAATGAATCTTTCAACCCCCAATGTGTCAATCATTGAAGGAAAGTAATCTTCAAAACCAAAAGGATCCTCCGCGTCCATGCATGAGATCATAGCTCAACAAGTCAGGAATTCTGACAAGGGGATACGTTGAAACAATGCAAGAATGTCACACCTAGATGGAAATTCTAACAAGGAAGTTAAAATGATAATGCAAGAATACACTTAGAAAAACCTAAAGTAAAATCTTCAACTATCTTTTATTACTACAATACAAGCTTCCTAAGAGTGTTGTCAAACCTGAAATTTGAACTTTCGACCCAAAGTAAATCTTCAACTGTCTTTATCGCTGCAATAAAAGCTTCCTTTATGACAAATTCAGTTGCAATTTTGAACCATCTTTTACCGTCACACTAAAAGCTTTCCTTATGTCAGAAGAATTTTTCTTGATTCTTTTTTAAAGATGGATACTCAACTCGAAAAGAGGAGTGAAAAAGAAAAAGCTGCAAAATGTACTATTGTGAATGATTGGTTTAATTTGTTGTGACTAATGTACAAGAAGATGATGATTTATATATGTTATTTATTATATGAATATGTGGTGATATTTGGTTGTTCACCTTCCTGGAAGTTACATGGAAATTAGAAGAATCATAAATCAATTCAAAAAATTTGTCATGTGGTTTAAAAAGAATAAATTTTGTTTTAACTTTTAGTGAGTGAATCATTCTTTTTTGTTTTTTTTTTTCCAATTAATTCAAGATGCAAAAAAGGTGTTTGTGGATATTGATAAAAGTTATAGGGGTCCATGCCTTATTTTTCTTATATTTGATTCACTCTTCTTAGTGGAATTCCAGCTCATGTGAGATAGTAGAGTGTATTTTTAAAAATACACTTTCTATAAATATAATTTTTTAGAACAATTAGTGTTCCATGAAAGCATATCATCATTTAACATGATTTTAAATTTTTAAGTGTCTTGTATTTTGATTTTGTTCTCATTTTATTTTTCATTAGTGTGCATCGAAAAACCGTTTTAAAAACACCGAATAAAACCGAACCAAACCGAAATATTTCGGTTCGGTATATGGTGCACACTTTTTTAAAATCGAAGAACCGAACCGAAATTTGCTAAAACCGAACGCCCACCCCTAGCTTCTTAGACAAGGGGTAATCTAATCATTTGACTATTACTGCACTTTTGGGATGGTCCTTTGTTTTTGTATTTAGTTTATTCTATTTATGAGTTTTTGAGACGAGGGTTTCTCGGAGACAACTTCTCTACCTCTATGAGGTAGTGGTAAGGTCTGCGTATATTTTTACCCTCCCCAGACTCCACTTGTAGGATTCCACTGGACATGTTGTTATTGTTGTACTTTTGGGATGGAAATGATGCAGAGCTAGGTGGGTTTAGAGCTATATGGAGCGAAATGAATTTAAAGTTATGCGAGGTGGGGTTGAGATGGGGCGAAATGCGGATTTAAGGTACTAATAGGAATTCAAAGAAAATTAAATCTTTATAATGAATAAAAATTAAAGATATAAACTTAAAAAAAAATTGTGATCGAGCTTAACCCGCTCCGTACCCTCCCCATTATCATCCTTACACTTTAAAAGAAAAGTAATATAATGAATTAAAATGGAAAGAATATTAAATAGATAAAGAAAGACATGTCAAATTTTGGCTCCTAAATTCAATACTAAAAGAAAATAAAACTCAAAAGTTAGAAGTTGGGAGTTTTCTATTTATGGCTTTTAGCCTTTATTTATAAGTCAATTTTAAAAAGTCAATTCAAACACCCTCTAAGATAAGTAATATTAAATTATTAAAAAATAGTTTCTTTATATATTTAAAAATTATGTAAAGAAAAACTTATAAATCATAATAATTAGTAATTTAAAATATTCTTAAAAACATATAAAAAGAATGTTTACTCTCCACATTCTATTCATGTCATATAAATTGGGACGCAGAGAGTAAATGCATTTTCAATAATTATATTTACAAGTTATATAAAAAGTATTATAAATCACAATAATTAATAATTTGAAAAACTAAAAAAAAAAATAATTATGGTCGAAGAAATTTTGGTCATCTCTCAAAATTTCATCTATATCATATAACTTGAGACAAAGAGTGTAATATAATTGGGTCCATGCTGGCACGAGTTATTATTTAGTACTTAATAGAAAGTAAAGAGAATCTAAAAAGATAATAGAAGAATTTTAAGTGTCTTAATTATGTTTCTTAACTACAGTTTATTTAATTACGCTTCATAGCAATAGTTTTATTTGCTATGAGTACTTTCTTTTATATAATTTACTGTCAATATACAAATTTATTTGTATAGTTCTCTATGAATATACAAACAGGGTAAGTGGTTCGTTGTCATCATGCAAATCCATCTATATAATTCACTGTCAGTATACAAATAGGTAAGTAGCTTGTTGTCAAATATACAAACAGGATAAATAGTTCGCCGTCAATATATAAATCTGTTTGTATAATTTGTTGTCAATATACAAAGAGGATAAATAGTTCCCTTCCAAAATGTACATTTGTATAATTCGTTGTCAATATATAAATTTTGGGTGTTAATAGCTGTTCTCATTAAACTGTAGTAACGAATTAAATTGGGTGAAACTATAGCTATGTTAAGTAATTCACTAATAAATATTTACTTATTGTGTTATTTTATTGTCTTAGTTTGGATTATTTTATGTAAATCGAGAATATGAAATTGAAATCATCAGTAATCGCGGATCAATATGGGTTATTTTAAGGCAAGTTATGTGCATGAATTAATAATTATTAGAGCATGCAATGACAGTGATGGACTCTGAAATTGTAGTGAAAAGTGTTAGCAATTAAAAAAAAAGTAGACATAGAAAATAAAAGAAGAAATCACCTAATATTTAAAATCATGATGTTTCGATCAACTTATGCACATTTTGACTAATTTCATGAAACACATGATAATCGTGATATCTCAATCAGTTTATGCACACTTCGACTAATTTCATGAAACACATGTTAATCGTGATATCTCAACAAGTTTATGCACACTTCGACTAATTTCATGAAACACATGCTAATCGTGATATCTCAATCAGCTTACACACATTTCAACTAATTTCATGAAAGATCTGCTAATCGTGATATCTCAACCAGCTTATGTACACTTTGATTAATTTCAAGAAACACATGCTAATCGTAATATATCAACCAGCTTATGCACACTTCGACTAATTTCATAAAGCACATACTGATCGTGATATCTCAACCAACTTATGGAGCTAGATGGAGCTACTAGAATGAATTTATTCCCCAACATAACTCAAAGAATTAATCAAAAAAAGATTCAATTGAACAAAAGTGACCATGAAAATAACTGAAATTTGAACTAACAAATTAGGATGGCATCTTGTGACCACTTTGGGACAATGAGTAAGATGAAACTTTCTTGTGTTTTTCTTTTTTCAAGAGACAAGTAGAATATTTAAATAGTGATTGAAGATTCCCTGGAACAAACTTCTAAAAATGGATTTGACAAGACATCATCATCAATCACTCAGCATAATCAGACGTTTCGAATTTAAGCCTTAAAAATAATAATTTTTTTTAATAGATAATATTTTATTCTTAAAATAAAACTTATTTACGATTATCAAAATTTTAATAGGCTTAGTTAAAATCCAAAATAAATATCAAATATCAAAGAGATCCATTTATTAGGTTCATACATTCCATATAGGGTCTCATTTTCACCTTTCAATTTCTTTTGGCCATTTGGAAGTTTCAATGAGGCTTCCTACTTCATTTATTTTTCTTGTAATAAACGTGTGTTTGTCTCCATGTTTAAGTAGATGACAAATTATCTAGGGTTTTTTTTGTCTTTGCTAGATTTTAAATTTTATTTTTCGAAGTTATGTCCATTTCATTGGATTTAAATTCTAATTTTTGAAGTTGTGTGTATTTCATTGGTTGTGAAGTCACATTCAACAAGATCACAATCAAAATCTCGAAAAGTGGAGTTAGAGGAGGATAGAGCATAAGAAAATCATACCTTATCACTCTGAGGTAGAGAGATTATCAAGTCACACCGATGAGTGCAAATTTAGTTAATTATTTAATGAGAAATCAAGGGAGAAGGGGATACGAAAGGTTGAAAAATACTTATCTATATAGTGTTTATGTGAAATTATATCACTTTACAAGAGTTAAATGATAAATTAAGATACAACTACAACTAATTTCATGAGATACGTACTTCTTCCCATCAACATAACACAGCTATGAGGTAACTCTATACATAAAGAAAATCATCTAGTGTTTAGGTAGATAATTCTGATGTCTTAACCATCTTACATGCGCCACGACTAATTCTACGAGGTACCAGTTAATCTATCACTTTCCACTAGCATAGTCACCAAATAACTCACTACAACAAAAATACTAACAAAGATATATTTATTATAAATATGTAAATATATGTTTAATTGTGTAGTGCATTTACCATTATGTAGTGCATTTACCATTATGTAG
>JBCEWC010009056.1:0-19170 GCA_038996855.1 Solanum aculeatissimum
TAAAGAAAACCAACATGTAGAACTCATATTTTGAGACTAGAAATCAAAAGAAACTCAAGATCTTCCAAGCTAGAGTCTAACATATAAATCCAAATCTTGAAACATAAATATATATAAAGAAATCACATTTGAAACTAGAAATCACATTTGAAACTAGAAAAATTCGTTCTATCTAGTTTGGACGAGGAATCTGCTACATATTTTTATCATTAATTAGACATAGTTAGATGACGCGGATGATGATAATGATACATTTTGATATATATATAAATACATATTTGTTCTAAGAAATATTTTAATTTTTTTAGTTATACCTAAATAAAATAGGCTACTAAAAATGATAAATTAGTTTTTCACATTTGTTATGAAATTATAAAGTAAAAGAAGAAGAAAGTAAAGAGAAGATTTCTTATTGCTCTTCAATAATATTCTGATGTATTTTACAATGAAGAAACCCTTATATTTATAGGGAAAAAAACCCGTGAATGTCTATTTGATAGATTATGTGCCTTGTTAAAACCTTACTAGATAAAACCCAATGGGAAAAAATTCTAGTGAAGGAAAAAGAGTACACATATCGAATAATACACATTTTGGATGCCTCATTAAAAACCTTACAAAGAAAACCCAATGGGACAAAACCTTGTGAGAAGAAAAGAGTACATCGCGTATTAACTGCCCCTAATGAGACATCAATCCAAAGACTTGAATCTTCGCATCCCAATATTGTGTGTTATCTTCTTGAAAGTTGCAATTGGTAGAGATTTGGTAAACAAATCAGTCACATTGTCAATCGAATGAATTTGTTGCACATTTATATCACCATTCTTTTGGTCATGTGTGTAGAAAAGTTTTGGTGAAGTGTATTTTGTTTTATCTCCTTTTATGAATCATACGTTTAGGATCAAAGAGTTTTGCAAATTCCTCACTTCACCTTCTTTAAGCAAACAATCTATTGTCTTTTGAAAATTCTTCAAGAGTTCCAATTCAAGTTATCAACTTGCATATGGAAGGTTCTTAATTAATTTTAATCAATATGAGGATTATAAACACGTTTTTCAAGAACTTGTACATGCTTCATGCATTTTAAATCCTTCAAATACTTTGATATCAATTTTATCCAGTGACAATATTCAATATTAAATGCATGACATTTTCTAGTGTCTAGATTGCAAATCAAGTAAGCTCTACGCTTACCAAGGTGTACCATTCCACTTGATAATTACAACATGCTTTAATATGCCAGAGAATTTAGATCCTCATAATCTTTTACAATATTGCGCTATGTTGTATTAAAGATGTCATTGACAAAATATCATTTTTGTTGGTTTACAATGCGACATAATTTATTGAGATCTCATCACTTCATTATTTTCAGATAGCTACCCCCTCTCATGAGGTTTCATGAAGTGTTATATGGTAAGCTCTTCAAGAGCACATTGCCTCTTAATTAAGACCATTTGGTCCTTTCTTTTCAAAAATTATCTTATTTGGGATCAATTGTATGTTTCATGCATGTCATAGACTGTGTCCTTCAGGAAAATTTAATAAGAGCATTTCAACTTGTAGTTTCTTATTATCTCCCCCTTATATTTGACAACTAACATATATTCCAATCTATCTTAGAGAATTCATCTTTTATGCATCATGGTATATTTATTAATCATATACCGCATATCACAATTATTAGATGGAAATGATATGGTCCCTGACCATAAATCTATTGAGGGAGAAATTGATCATAATGTACTGGTCTGATGCATATCTTTATATGCAATTTATCATATTTCAGACTATGTCTTTGTTCTTATAAGCAATGATTGACAATTTATTTGAGGCATTTAATGTCAATAAATTTAGATATTTGTCAATATTATCAAGATGAATTGTCTTGATTACGTATTCTGAAAGTTGTGCTCTTAACTCAATTATCTTGCACAAATAATTTTGCAAATATCACACTTCATGTTGACAATAAATGCATATGTGATCATCTTATAGATGCATCCATTTATAATATCACATGATGGTGAATGGGCCTATAATCACCTTTCATACTTTCAGAATTTAAGGGATTCAGTCCCAATATTAGTTGACCCAATCAACTTATCATGAGAACACACAGTGTTGAAAAATCTTTTATTTCTTCAATATATGTCTAATGAGTAAACTCCAAGTTTATCATGACACGTGCTTTTTGCTTTAGTAAATTTCTGATTTACTATTACATGAGCAAATTTCAAATTTATTACTCAGAGAGTAATTTTCATATTTATTTTCTTCTCAATTACTTTATCTTTCTTCTGGAGATGAGTCGTGATCCTATCACAATAAAGTGCATATTCATATTGAGAAGTTTTATTAGATACTATCACATTCACTTTAGAGAATGGATTTGTATCTGCAACATTTATCAAAAAGTTCTCATTCTTCAAGAATGTAACACAATCATCTTAGCATATCAATTTATGATAGTTTCGTACCTCATTTCATACTCCCGCGCATTATTCAATCACTTGTCTTCTTTCAGACATTATGCACTGCTACCACATTCACTTCAAAGAATGGAGCATTTTAATGGAATATATTTAACGACTTTTCACCAAAGAGCATATTATTTTGCTTTAGTCTTCATTATATCATTAATATGGTGCGTTGAAACTTGAAGCCAATATCTTACTCATATAAAGATATCTTAGACCATGAATCAATGAGGCTTGATCTTAAATCTTATTATCATGGTACATCGGGACTTTAATCCTATGTCTTAGCCTTTTTGGTGCGATAGAACTTGAATCTATTCATTCTTTCATAGCCATAGAACCATCACCAATCAAGTGATTTATTTTTCTTTTAGGTTGTGCGAAATAATCTGTTACACCAAATTATATGATGTTAACATGATTTTCAGAGATAAAATTTACTTCAAATTTTTTCTCTTTCTTCTTTAGTGATGCTTGCTCAACCAAGTATTTGAGGGTACAGAAGTCACGTGAATGGTGATCTTTTACACCACATCGATAACACCCTTTTTGGTGGTGATTTTCTTTGTTGAGTGATTAACACCAGGAAAAGAATTTTATTTTTGGCCATTATCAGGACCACGATCAGATCCACGACCTTTCCACGCCTAGCATGGTAGACAAACACCTCATTCATTTCAGGAAGTGGTGTAGATCTAGTAGGGTGATTCTCATAATTTTTTATTGACAAATTATTATTTTGTTCAATCACAAAAATATGAGAAATTAGTTCATAATACTTCTTCTCTCGATATTGATATTGTTGCAACACATTTGAGACATGAAACATAGAAAATGCCTTTTCTATTATATCAATATATAATCGTTTCTCTACACAGTTTCAACTAAGAAGTGATTCCGAATATAACAAAGTCATACTCATGAATAAACTTAAAAGTATTTTAGCCTCAGATGCATCCAATCATATCGTGATTTTGGATGTATGACCATCTTCAAGTGGTCATATCTTTCTTTTAGGCTTTTTTTACTGAACAAGTGGATCCTTGACTATGAGATATTCAATTTTCACAATTTCATCAAGATGATGATGCAAAAATATTATAACTTTAACATAATCTTGTTTTGATGCTTTATTTTCATTCTTAATGGTGTCTCCAAGACACCAAACATCCAACACCCAAGAAGGGTAGTTCTTGCCCAAACTATAAAGGGCAACAAACTCAAGTTTCGTAAGGTTAGCCATATCAATAAAGAGAAAACAAACAAATATAAATAATACCTTAGCCTTGAAACTTAACCTTCACTCTTTTAGACGGTAAAGTCTCGTGCCTTGAAACTTAACCTTCACTCTTTAAGATGGTAGAGTTTCGTGTTGATAACGTGTTACGAAATTATAAAGTAAAAGAAGAAGAAAGTAGAAAGAAGATTTCTTATTGTTCTTCAATAATATTCTGGTGTATTTTACAATGAATGAATGAATTGGTCTCCAAGTAAGAAACTGATTTGGTCTTTAAGTAGAATTCCTAACTCTTAAAAAAGAATCCACATAATAGACATTCACTATATAACAAATATGTTTATAACAAAATTATAAATTTTTTACTGAAATGATAAATAGGTTAGAAAGAATTATTACAATAAAAATCAAAATGAGAAACTACAAAAGAGACTTATATTACAAAAATCAAACTTAAAAAGAAGTTCTTTCAAATTATCCTTTTTATTTATTATCTTTTTAACATATATAAATAATATTTTAGATCTCCCTTCATCCTATTTGACAATATATTTTTATATTATCATGTTATTTGTATTTATAAATGAAAAAAGGTCTAAAATGTCTCCAAACTATTGAAAATGATACAAAAAAGCCTTTCATCCACCTATTAGGCCCAAAATGTCCATGTCATCCATTTTTGGGTCCAAAAATGGAATAATTACCTTTTTGAATCCCATTTATAAAATATTTACTGTTTTTAAATATATTTTTTATTTATTGCCTATGTATTCCATATTTAAAAAATATTTACCATTTATAGGAATTCTATTATGTATTAAAAGTGAATTAAGAAGAAGAATCTTTGATTTTGTTTTTTTAAAAAGAGTAACCGAGCTTCTTTGAAGTAATAAGACTATTCAAATTATAATATTCGTGGAGAAAGAATCGTAATAAATGTAAAGAAGAGACATCTTTTACCCAATAGTGAAGAGTTTGAACCAAGATTTCGAGATGAACGGGGTAGGGTATTAGTATATCTAATACATAATTTAGATGTGAAAAATTATCCTCCAAAAAAGAAAATATTGGGTTGTTCACCCATTAAAATGGTACGTGAACTAGATTCAGAACGTCGTGAGACAATTTGGTCCATATCCGGTGTGGGCGTTAGAGCATTGAGAGGACCATTTCCTAGTACGAGAGAACCAAGAAGGATGCACCTCTGGTGTACCAGTTATCGTGCCCAGGTTAAATGTCGGGTTATGTAATATATATGTATTATAAATGTATTATAATTATTTTGATTAAAAAACTGCACTAGATATTAAAAATAAATTATGCACGTAATATAAATAAATAGCACTATGTATAAAAGATGTATTAAAATTATAAAGATGTATTATAAGTGTCTTAAAATATATTAAACTTATATTTTGATAAAAAATCTGCATTATGTATTAAAAGTGAATATATATATATATATAAATCATATTGCTATAAATGGTAAATATTTTCTAAATATGCTATATATAGGTAAGTTCCCCTCCAAAAATACCCTTCATTAACCTTTTTGGTTCACTTATACCCTTGAAACTAACAACACTCTCTTTTCTCTTTTTCTTTTATAAAAATTTATTATGTTTCATTTTCTTATGGAATAAAGTAAACCCACATCTCTATTAGATTTCTTTTCATAATTTATCCAAACCGAAATAATGAATCTCTTTGAGGATCAAATTGATTTTTTTTAAAAGTGATTTATTAAAATAATTTTTTGATTTAGCTTTTTAAAATAGAAAACTTTTTAAAACTATATAAAGTTAATAAAAAAGTAAAATTTTAATTTATCCAAAGAGTAAGTTTTTTTTTTAATGTTATAATAAAAAATAATGAAAACTATCCAAATTTGATTATATAAAAAAACTAAAGGAAGCTAAATCGATTTTAATAAATTGCTTTGATCCTTAAAAAATAATTATTTTATCTTAAATAAAATACAAGTATGTGCAGATTGTTTTTAAAAAAATTCAAAAGATGTATTGTTGTAACATTAAATTTTTTAAGAGAGTTTTATTAGAGTTTTTTCGCATAATTTATTAAACACAAAAAACATACCTTCTTCATGGCCCCAATTTACTACAGTAAAACTACTATTTTTTTTAATTAGATTTTTCATATATTTTGTCCAAACCTAAATAATATCTTTCTTTATAACCCCAAAACAAACTAAAAATAAAATAAAATATAATTATAAGATCTTTTTTTTTAAAAAAAAGAAGGAATTGAGGATGGAGGTTTACCTTATTCCATAAGAAAATAAAACACAATAAATATTTAAAAAAGAAAAAAAATAGAAGGTTATTAGTTTCAAGGGTATAAATGAGCCCAAAAGATGAATGAATGACATTTTTTAACTCAAAGATGGATGACAAAGACATTTTAAACCCAATAGATGGATGAAAGGTATTTTTGTACCATTTTTAATAGTTTGAGGATATTTTAGGTCCTTTTCCAATTTATAAATAAATATAACAGCAACAACAATAACAACAACAACATATTCAATATAGCTTCACTTATAAATAAATACAGAAAAACTCAAAATGCACTGAAATTTGCTATAACTAATTAATTTGTACTGATGATGTGAAAATACATTACATTATCATTGGAGAACAATGGTAACCTTCATTTTCAATCTCAAACAAATTGGAGACGACCATCAACTAAATGAATTTTCCTACTAAGGTTTATCAATAGTGGTAGAACATGTCCTGCAGTAACAAACTCCAAATTGACAAATACCATCAGAAGCACCCTCATTGTTTTTGCAATTGATGTCACAATTAAAACAACTTGCCTCCTCCCCAGTACTGATCTGACTTATGCATGCTATAGACAGTGGCGTACGCAGGATCTTTTCTAAGCAGTATCATAATTTAAAGGACAGAAATAGTTCAAAAGAAAAATTAAAGAAGCTATTGCTTTAGAATAGTGAACTTTATGAAAAAAAATTATTTTGTTTAAATAATATAAAATTTAGATAAAATTAGTCTACTCTTATATTAGATAATATTATAAAATTTTAAATTAAATTTCTCACGTCTTCACATTTGTTATACGATATTTCAACCAATCATACTCCTTAAACCATTCAGAATTAAAGCGACAAAATTTATTATACATAAATCTCTTAGTAAATTCATGATTTTGAGGTTGGAAGGGACCTTTTTGAAGATATGACCTTCTTATTGCATCATGATCATTTGGATGATATTTTTGAATAGGTAATCTTTCCCCAGGATCAACTGGGAAGAAATTTAGATCAATTCCTTCATTTCGTCGATATTTTTTTGACTCATTACCTCGTTCTTCCAAGTCAGTTGAAGTTGAAGCTTGAGTTGTTAAACTTGACTTTGTACGTTTCGAATCCTTTTTAGAAAAATATTGCTCCATTAAATTTAGACTAAGATCATATAATCTACACAATTAGTAATTTAGGATCAAATAATAGATGATTGTGGATAATATAATAAATAATTTGTAGTTATTGGTCATATGCAAATCCAAAAATCAAATACATATATAAAAATTTAAATATCAACAATAATTGATTTTTTTTTGGAAGAAACTCACAAGTCACAAATATATAAATATAAGGAATCTAACAATATTTTCATTTTTATCTAACCATAATTCTAATTGACAAAGGACTCAAAGATTTAAGTTTTATTTTAATTCTATTTCTAAAATAAAAAAAATAAATTGATTTTGAATGAAATAAGTGAACTTATAAGTTTTTAATGAGGGGTTAAGAAGAGAAAAAAGGTCTAGGAAAGGGAAAAGACGAAGTGCTACAGGGGGATTCCAACCTGGGATGTCTAGGTAGTAGAGGGGGAAAAATTGAAATGTTGCTGAGGGGAATCGAACACACAACGTGCAGCTACATGCCTTGGCCTCTAACCAGCCGAGCTGTGCACGCTTTCGTTTAAAGAAATGTCCTTTTAACTCTTTTATAGTCAATATATTATTTTTAATATATTTATATATATGTATATTCGATAAAAAAATTTGACGAAACCGTATCACGTGACACCCCTTGGGTACAGGTAAATCCGCCCATGGCTATAGGTGGTGGATCAAGGTTAAGTTCCACCTCTACACCAAAAACAAAAATCGAAATAAATAAAACTATGATTTCCATAATTCAAAGCAAATTATCGATGTATTCACTCAAAGCTTTATTTAAAAGAAAACAAATTAAAGGAAGCAGAAGAGTTACTAGCGGTTGTACTTGTAATGAGAAGAGAGCAGAAAAGAAAGACAATGAAGTAAACTCGAGACTTCGCCATTGATTCACGCTATATATTTGAATTATTATGAAATCTTATGTAGCTATTTATAATAGAGAAATATATATTATTTTAAAAATTCTTTTTTGTACATTTTATTTGATGTATCTGTGAATATATATATTTTAGCTTGAGACCTGCCGACTCTTAAAAGATTCTGAAAACTAATGTCATGGTTTATAGAAGACCATTTCAAAAGATGCTAAGTCACTTGTAGTTATTATATTTTCTGTATGTTTCACAACCGATTTCATTCAAGAACCACATATATAAATATTTAACTCATTATTTTATGGACTGATTAAAATGTTGAAGCTATGATTTTTACTTTATGAAGCCGGGAGAATAATTTGGGTGGGTTTTGTTGGGATATACTATTAATCATGTATTTGTGTTATGATATTTTATTTAATCCTTTGTAAAAACTTTGTATGTTATTTTATTTATTATAATAAAAGTCTTTATTTGAATACTTCATTATGGATACATGTGTGTTCATATCTTGTATAGTAGACGATTTTTTGTATGGAGTAATTTAGCTCATACGCCGAAGATTAAAATTGTCGGCTTATTATATAAGTTAAAATTTAATATTCACGGTTAAAGATGAGGAAGGACAAACAGGTGATCGTAGCACAAGATTAAATATGATTTGATCTTAATTATGAGAATGGTTAAATTCCGACTTCTTGTGCTAATACATTTTGTATGTACTGAACAGACCAATTGGGAAATTTTATTTATGTATTGAACAGACCAATTGGAGAATTTTATTTATGTTCTGAATATTTGTAAATAAATTCTCTAGTCCATTGCATGTACTTATACTCTCTTGATATAAGTATTATGAGTTATATAATTTTCTATATTATTTTAATCTGTTAAAAGGTGAGACTTTTTAATGAGTCAATATATTCCTAATGGATTGAATAATTACAACTGACATTAGTGAAATAATGGTTAGTTGATAGAATTGTATCTCGGTCTCGAGTTGAAGGCACCCCTTTATGGTTGCTTAAGAGTTTTCACGTGAAAACCTTGCAGGTGGATTGTATATCCGTCACGTGAAATAAATCAAGTATAAATGATAAAAGATTAATTTAGTCAATAAATTAAATTTTTCAGAAGATTTAATTTAATTGATTGGTGTCGATAATTCTAACATAGGGGTTAAATAAGATGCACTGGTAGATTTTAAAATTAACATTGAGGAGTGCAGTTATATATTTTTCGTGGAATGATATGTACTTTTTTAAAATATAGTTAATTCATTCTTGTGAGTATTATTATCGTAAATGAAACCCTCAGTTAAATGTATCTTCAGTCCCTATTATGCTTGATTAATTAGAAAGTTTTTGAGATTTTTTTTTGAAATAAAATAAGTGGGTTTTATTATACATTATAACATTGATTTGGAAATATTTCAAATTAAAAAAAGGTGGGGGGGGGGGGGGGTGGAGATCAAAAATCACTTTTTAAGAAATAAAATCAATGGATTTTATTAGCACTACTAAAAAAAATGAAAAAAGCGACGTCGTCCGTCGCATTTTTCATCAAAAGCGACTTCGTCCGTCGCTTTTTTCATCAAAAGCGACGCAGTCACTTCCATCGCTTTGTTGCTTGACCTCTTTAAAAAGCAACGAACTACATCGCAAAAAAGCGACGGACGACGTTACTTTATTTAATTTAATTATTTAATATTTGCAATAAACAACGTCACAACATAATCTTTTTTAAAGCAAAAGCGACGGACTTAGGGTCCCAGTCTGTCGCTTTTTTTGAATTTTAAAAAAAAAAAAATCAGAAAAAGACGGACATAGGGACCCAGTTCGTAGCTTTTCTGAAATTAAAAAATATTGCAAAAAAGCGATGGACATAAGGACCCAATCCGTCACTTTTCTGGGTTTTTTTTTTAAATATTGCAAAAAATTGACTACATAAGGACCCAGTCCGTCACTTTTTCTGCAATTCTTTTGACAGCAGAAACTTGCAGTTTTTGCTGCCCACCTATAATAAAAATTTAATTAAATACAATTCAATACCGCCCAATACAAGACAATTAACAACAACTAAAACATACAAAATACGTAATAACAAGCACAATTAAACATTAAAAATGAATAAATTCAAAATTTACAATGTTGTAAATTGTTTCAAAGTTTACCAAACATTTCATATTGTCCAAAACTTAAATAGAAGGAAACCTAGAGACTATTTTCAACAAAATCATCACTCTCGTCAGATTCATCGGGAGTGGGTGAAGGACGACTGGCTAGGTTGAGCATTTGTTATTTGATTTTCTCAAATTGTTGAATCGTTCTCTTTTGCTCATTAACCCTTCGTGCTTCAAAATCTTCCAATGCACGTGTAAGTTCAACAATTTGCTGAGATATGATAGCTATCTAAACTTCGTCAATGGCAGCTTGACGTGACGATTCAATATCTTGTAAACCTAATTGGAGTCGTCGTATGTCATTCCAGGAGTCCATTCCATAAATTTAGCCCTTACGACTCCCTCCTACGACCTTTTCTGTTCGGATTTGATTGAAATGCTCAGGCGTTAGCTGAACCGAGACCCCAAGCTCACGTATTTGCTGCTCATACCCATGTTGCATATTATAAGTAACAGTTAGACTCAATATATATATTAAAAGTAAAAGTTAGAATCAAAATAAATTATACATTATATATGTGTGTGTGTGTCTATATTATATAAATGTTATGTTAAATAACTTACATAAACTTCTTCGACCCTTTCCTCCACCCACCGATCCAGATTCGACTCATTTTGCTTTTTCCTTATATGATTTTTCCTAAAAACTTAATCAGGAAAAGGAGTCAGTCCCAATTGTTTTTTTTTTGTAAATTAAAATACAAATAAAATTATATTTTGTACAAATTAAATAATTTATTTAAGAGTAAGTTTTAACCTAAAATTTTAAAAATCTTACCATCTCCCTCGTAATGATACCAACACTCTTTGCACCTCCAGTGTGCAATGAGCCACCCTTTAGGCTTCCTCTAGCCTTTTTAGCTTTCTCGGACAAAGCCTTGAATTCATCGGTATCCCAATACTGGCACAAATCTTCATATATATTTGGCGGCATCGAACTACTAGCTTTCTATCATCTATTGCTTTCTTTAGCCAGTTAAATAGTCGGACACTCACATTTCTCTCAAAAGTGGTCGCAATGACCATGTTATACTTCGACAACCACGTATATAAAGTCTTGAAAAAACCAAACAATGTTAAAAAATTAGTTAAGTATATAATACTCAAAATATTATGTAATCTTATATATACCTTCAATTCATTAAATATTTCTTGACGGATATTATTTGGAATCTCCACCAAGAATGATACGCCTCCGTGTATAACCTCCTAACACTCTCCTGTAGAGACTTCACAACCTCTTTCGAAGGATGCCACCTACAAGACACATAATAAAAATGTTAGTTAGTTCATCTATAATTTATTAATATAATAAAAATAAATTAATAAAAAGATAAACTTACGATGATCCATCAGACTCTATTATGACTCTCCTAATTCTGTCCCTCTGTCCAGGAGCTATCTTAGGAACATCCTGTGCAGCCTCATCTGTAGCAGTAGAATATAGTGAAGCTGATGATGGAGGATGTGTGTAATGCTGAGTCGATGGTGGAGTGCTAGTGTCAGTACTAGAGGAATCTCTATGTCTTAGAGTAGATAGGTAAGAAGACTGAGATGTAGGAGTTAGAGTAGTCGAAGATGTGGGTGGAGGATAAACCTCTGTAGGTAGACGATAGGTTTGATCATACAAAGTCAATCTGATATGTGAAGAAGAAGAAGAAGCGCCCAGTGACCGGTGAAACTGACTATGGTAAGTAAGAGGATTCATAGTCCTAAAAGGCAGATAAGTAATATGTGTTGAAATAGCCGCTGAGGGACGCTGAATATTAGGTGTTGAAGAAATATGTCCTGGGATATCTTCAGGATCAATAGGTCTCCCAGACTTATTCTTTTTAGTCCTACCAGACTGGGTAACCCCAAGATGATCTCAAGATCTATCACCATCACCCGATGATATCTGAATGTAAAGTAACACAAATAGAATATAAAAAAAATACAAATCAAATAATTTTAGTATTAGCAAAATAAATTAACTTATATACTCGTTATAATCCACCTGTTACGACCTAAAATTCGGGTGTGATGGCACTCACCTATCTCACCAAGGTGAGTCAACCCAAAACCCAACAACTTATTAATAATAACAAAAGCGGAAGATAATAGATATAATCAGATAAATATGCGGAAGAAAATCAAATACAACTATCCCAAGAACTGGTGTCACATGTACAAACCTCTAAATGTAGAATACTCAAAAGGAATACAAGTCTCAAATGTTTGGTTCTCAAATAGAACATAACATAATAAGGACTCCTCGAAGGTCTGTTAGGAACACAAGCGACTACTTCAAGAAATATCCAAAAGATCGATCTTGAAATGAGAGAAATCTAATAGGATGGACCGGACTCACAACCTTAAAAAATGTAGCAAGGGGGTGAGCACCAAACAATGGGGTACTCAGCGAAATGAAACTAACCTAAAGTAAAGTAATGAAGAACACAAGTAACTCCTTAAATTTCAACCACAATCCGTCGAAACTATACACCTGTACTCAAGAAAGTCCTAGCATAATATTGACAATATTCATAATATAAGCATAAGCATTTCATAGAATGGTGCCTTAAGATTCCAACAAGTATAACAAATCATCAGTAAAATAACCCTCAAATAACAATAGACAAGACAACATATACAGATATACAGATGTTCTCAATTTCATACTCACCACATATTTGAAAGGAAGAACAACATGATGCGAGATGAAATGGATGTGATGAAATGTAAACAATGCAATGCAATGTAAAATATTATGATGCATGTCTATTCTTCGATACACATCCGCTGATAACCTCATATCAAAATCCATGGGGGCCACACATGAACTATGTATCCGCCAAAACCATTTCCCTTGGGCAATAACTTTCATATCGAATCGGAGCCATTTCCCTTCGATTTTTTATTTCTTTTCTTTCTTTTCTTTTTCACTAGTCGGAACCATTTTCCTTCGGTTTTTCATTCCTTTTGCTTTTCACTAGCCAAAACCATTTCTCTTCGACTTTTCATTTCTAATGGGTCATCAAGCAAACACATAATAAATGCACAATTGATATGTTCATGACAATGAGATGATGCAAGATGTCCATATGAATCTTATATTCCAACAAATCAATCCCAAGTAATCACAAGTACATAAGTATCCATAATATAGTCCCAACCTCATCACTATTTTGGTATACACATCAAGTAATACACAGTACCATGTAACAAGAACCCACACTTAGTTCACAAGTTCAAGTATAACTTACTATTCATAATCAACCCATAATCAAGAGAATGTTACATAAGGCAACACCTAAATTGAAATCTCATGACCAAAGCCTAAGATAATGCAATTCTACCCCAAAATACTCAATCACATACATAAAGTAGCATACAAGGTTCATTCTCTCTTAACAAAAGGTTATAAGTCCACTTGCCTAAAATAAAGTCTCTAATGAAGTCTAAATCATCACTTTTTCCCTTCTACGATACTCCAACTCACCAAAATCTATTCAAATATGACATCATAATTACATAACGAATCCAACGACACTAAAATCAATTGATTCAGAGAAAAAGGGGTAAAATGGTAAATAATCCCATGCTGGAAAATATTGCCAGAATCAGGAAATTTTTACACCAAAACATTCTCCTTGTAAAAAGGATTCCAACAATGAAAACCAATTTGAAAATAGAGCTTGGATGAGGGAGAAACCATATATTTAAGTTTAGGAATCAAAGCCTCAAAATCCCTATATTCCATCATTTAAATCCCAAAATTAGAAGTTAAATTCACAAATTAATCAATATAAATTAATGAAATAGGTTGCAAAATAGTTATCCAATCACTTTTCCTTGAAAACCCATGAATTCTCTCTCTCAAACGATGCTTGGAAGTGTAAAAATGGTGGAAATAGGGTTTAAAACGTGTTTTTATTGACTGACACTGTTCAGGGACTAAATACATTCCGCGAGCATGGAGAAGAACCAAGTTCACCTCCGCGAATACAGAGGCCTGGACCACGAACATAGAGAAGAACTAGGTTCACCTCCGTGAATGCGGAGAGTAAGAGGGGGCTGCACCAGACACATGCACCAGGAATGCACAGCTAAAACCAAAACTCAGAATGGGCACTTGAAACTCATCCAGAATCAAAATTTCACAAATCAAATATGTATCCATACCAGAAATAACGATCTGTAGTCAACAAAATCATTAAAAATTGATCTAGAGGCTTCTATGACATAGTTACCAATGTAACTCAAATAACTAGATTTGAACTAAAAAACTCAAAATAGTCTCGAAAGCTCTAAAAATTACAACGAAGTCATTTCTAGCGTTAATTTCACCATTTGGAACCAGGAACTGACAAAATTTTGACACGAGCCCTCTAACTCGGAATGTTGACCAAAGTCAAGCTTATGATCTAAATTGAACTAGAAAGGTAATTTGGGCCTAAAATCTCCATTGTAACTCCGAATTAAGTTCTACAAGTTTCCTAGACCAGATTCGGCATTGCAGAACTGATAGAATTGATAGAATGGATCAACAAAAAATGATCCCATACAACTTTTAGGAAGGGCAAAATGGTAATTAGATAAAAAATACAAAAAATGACCTTCGTGGTCATTACATCATCCACTACTTAAAACAATCTTTGTCCTCAAATATGAGACAAGGAACATATCTAAAGGCTCAAATAATTGAGGGTATCGGGCACACATATCTGACTCTATCTCCCATGTAACCTCACTCTCGGGCCTATGGTTCAACTAGACCTTTACTAAGGAGATCTCCTTAGTCCTCAACATCCTTACCTGCCTGTCTAAAATGGCTACTGGTTGCTCCTCATAAGTCAAATTAGAGCTCAACTCGACTGAATCCATAGAGATCACATGAGACTCATCTGAAATGTAACGTTGCAACATTGAACCATGGAAAATTGGATGGACTGAAGACAAGTTGGGTGGCAAAGCAAGTCTATAAGCCACCTCTCCCATTTTATCAAGAATCTCAAAAGGGCCAATGAACCTCAGACTTAGCATGCCTTTATTTCCGAATCTCATAACACCCTTCAAAGGTGAGACTTTTAGCCAAACCATATCAACAACCACAAAATCCAAAGGTCAAACCCGCCTATCAACATAGCTCTTTTGGTGACTCTGGGATGTCACCAATCTACTCTAAATTAGTCGTACCCTCTCAAAATCATCTCTCAACATATCGACACGCATGCTCATCACCGCTACTATGTCAAACTAGCCTGTGGGCGATCTGCATCTCTGGCCATACAAGGTCTCAAAAGAAGCTATCTGGATGCTGGAATGATAACTGTTGTTGTACGCAAACTTAACTAAGCCCAAGTGCTAGTTCCATCTAGCTCCAAAATCAATAACACAGACTCAAACTATATCCTCAAGTACCTGAATGGTCCTCTTGCACTTGCCATCAGTCTGAGGTGAAAAGTTGTACTCAAATCCAAACGGTACCCAAATCATGATGTAAGGCTCTCCAAAAGTGCGAAGTAAACAACAAGCCTCGATTTGATATAATGGAAACTAGGACCCCATGAAGTCTCACTATCTGACTGATATAAAGTTGCGCAAGTCTCTCTGTGGTATACTTCACTTTGACCAGAATGAAGTGTGCAGACTTGTTCAAATGATCCACCACTACCCAAATAGAGTCAAAACTCCCGACAGTAGGAGGTAAGCCCAAAACAAAGTCCATGACAATGTGCTCCGACTTCCACTCGAGAATGGGCATCTTTTGAAGCTCTCCACCTAGCCTCAAGTGCTCACACTTGACTTGTAGACATGTCAAGCACTTGGCAACAAACTCGACTATGTCTCTCTTCATATACAACCAACAATAATGCTAATCCAAATCATGGTAAATCTTGCTTCCCCTCGGTGTATAGAATATCTAGCATGATGAGCTTTCTCAAGTATCAATCGGGTCAAATCTCCCACCTTAGGCACACAGAAGTGCTTCCTAATCCTTAAGATACCATCAAAATAGTGTAATATTTCTCTAGCTTCACCTCTAGTCACTTTATCCTAGATAATACAACACTTCTCATCCTCAAACTACCTCTCACAAATCCGATCTATTAATGATGAGCAAGCCTCAATAGTAGCAAACACTCCACCCTATTCTAAAATCTACAATCTCACAAATCCATTAGCCAACCTCTAAACACCTCTAGCCAACGATCGCTCCTTAACTCAGATAGATACTAAACTCCCCATACTATAAGCCTTCTACTCAGTGCATCAACCACCACATTGGCCTTCATGGGATGATAGAGAATAGTCAAGTCATATTCTTTTGGAAGCTCAATCCCCCTTCTTTGTCTCAGATTTAGATCCCGCTGACTGAAGATTATACTAAAGACTACAATGGTTAGTAAAGATCTCACAATAAACTCCATATAGATAGTGTTTCCATAACTTCAACACAAACACAACTACAACCAACTCTATATCATGAGTGGGGTAGTTCTTCTTATGGACCTTTAACTGTCTAGTAGCATAAGCAATAACCTTCGCTTTCTGTATCAGCACACCACCCAGCCTCACCCCTGAAGCATCACAATAAATAATGAAATCAATGCCCTCCTCCAACAATATCAAAATAGAAGTTGTAGTCAACAATGAGTTGAGCTTTTAAAAGCTCTCTTTACACTCATTAGACCAATGAAATACCATATTCTTTTAAGTAAGCCTACTCAGTGAAACTGCAATAGTGGAGAAACCCTGAACAAAATGGTGATAATACCAAGCCAAACCCATAAAGTTGTGAATCTCTGTAGCTAAGGTAGGCCTAGTTCAACCCCGAACAATCTTAATCTTTGATAGGTCAACTCAAATGCCCTCCTTGGACCCACGTGCCCCAAGAATGCTGTTGAACTCAACCAAAACTCACACTTGGAGAACTTTGCAAACAACTTCTCCTCCCCATTCCTTTAGAGCAAAATCCTCAAATGTCTTACATGGTCCTCCCTAGTCTTGGAATAGACAAAAATATTATCGATGAACAAAATCACGAATAAATCCAGATATGGCCAAAACACCCCATTCATCAACTCCATAAATGCTATAGGGGTGTTAGTCAAACCAAGGACATAACAAGAAACTCATAATGGCCATACTTGGTCCGAAAGACTGTCTTGGGAATACCTGAGACTGAATATGAAGCTGATGATACCCAAACCTCAAGTTAATCTTAGAAAACAACTCGGCTCCCTGAAGTTGATCAAATAGATCATCAATGTGAGGAAACATGTATTTTTTTCTTGACAATCACTTTGTTCAACTATTTATAATCAATACATGTCCTCATGGATCTATCCTTCTTCTTAATAAACAGAACTGGGGCACCCCAAGGTGAAACACTAGGGTGAATAAAGCCATTACTAAGCAGATCCTGAAGCTGATCCTTTAGCTCTTTCAATTCAGTTAGAGCTATCCGATAGAGGGTCATAGAAATGGGCTTAGTGCCCGACTCAAGGTCAATATCAAAATCAATATCCCGATCAATAGAAACTCTTGGTAAATTAGTAGGAAACACATCTGGAAACTCAACAACCACTGAAATAGACTCCATAGAAGGTGACTCAGCAATAGTATCATGAATAAAATCCAAGTAAGAAAAACACCCTCAATCAATCAACTTTTGAGCCCGAATATAAGATATTACTTTACTAGGATAAGAACCCTTCGAACCAATCCACTCTATTCTCGGTCTACCTATCATGACTAAGGTAACGATCTTAGCAAAACAAACAAGAATAGAAAGATACGAAGATAGCCAATCCATACATAAAATAACATCAAAATCTACCATATCCAATATAATCAAATATACCAAAGTCTCATATCCAGCCAAAGTAACAAGACAAGATCGGTTTACCTGATCCACTACTAAGAGTTGTCTTACTGGGGTTGAAACATGAATAAGCATAGACATGGAATCACAAGTCAATTCAAACCCCAAGGAGAAATAAGCAGACACATATGAATAAGTAGAGTCAAGATCAAATAACACAAATAAAAGGCGATGGAAAACCAAAACAATATCTATGATCACTGCATCGGAGGCCTCAGCCTCAAGTATACCTTGGAAGGCATAACAATGGGCACCTCGATCTTCACCCGAAGAAGCTGACCCTCTATCACTTGAATGGGTGTGTTGTCGCTTAAGTCACAACTCCTTTTTGAGGTAAAGCGATTGTCAAGTATATAACCTAACCAAGGTTAGGATCATTTCCATGAGGAATATGATAGACTCTAGAATTAATTTAATACAATTTAAGATCAATTAACCTACTTATCTTTCAAGAAAAAAAGAGGGTTTTATAAAAGAAAATTTATTAATTCTAAACTAATGCAAGAGTTGAACAATCAGTAGAAGAGATAACTAGGGTCATGTGATACCCATGAATTTCTAACTTGGTGCTATCAGATACATGCAATCCTTTTCTGGTGTATAGGTGTAGGACAATAAGCTAGATTTACCTAAGTCTTTGATCCAACAAATAGGTAAATTTCACCCCAGAACTTGATCCGTCTCCATGGTGTGTATTTACTAACCCTTACTTTTAGTCCTAGTACAACCTCCCCTTGATCCAATTCAGTTGATTAGATGAGAACATCTCAATCGAATCTTGTTAATTACCTCTTTTCCTATTCATTACTTCTTTGATCCAACAAATAATACTAGGTGAGTTCTAATGTTGGCCAACCATTAAAAAGCAATTAAAGTGAAGAGAATAATTAATACACCCTAACACACATTCCAAGAATTACACATTATCCGATTTTACCTTGCTAGTTCATCATGGTTTCTACAACTCTAGTTATTGATTTAGCTATGCATGGTCAGTATAAATACAAAAATTATGATGTAGAGAAGCATAATTAAGCACTTACACAGATGAAATTGAGAACACAAAATCCAAC
>JBCEWC010009057.1:0-19169 GCA_038996855.1 Solanum aculeatissimum
ATTAAATTTTAAAATATTTAATTATTTAAGAAAATAAATAAATAAGAATTATGTGAGAGTGCCACGTAGGCGGGCTCTCAATATTCTTTTATATATATATATGATTAAGCAAACATTTATCATCTATAGCAATGATAATTTTTTTATTGGATAATTATAATATACTTATAATATAATTTTAATACACATTACAGAAAACTATTTATAAAGACATATATAATATAAGTTTTATTGATGGATAATATATTTATCACACACTTTGATACACATTATGATAATTTCTTACCTAACAAGCATTACATATTCTTAAATACTATACATAATTCACTTTTAATACAAATGCAGATTTATCACAATATTGCTAGGTATTGCTAGAAATAGTAATAAATAAAAAGTATCGCTAAAAACAGTAATTATTTTTTATAAAGTATCTGCTCAAAATTTTCTTTTATGTGACACACTTTTCTTTTTAGTCTGTCCCAAAAAGAATATCACATTATTATAATTAGAAATAATTTAACTTTAAATATCTCCGTTTAACCTTAATAAAATTTCTCAACTTCACAAATATCTAAGAATTGTTTTAGACCACAAGTTTCATAAATCTTCCTTTTTTCTTAGTATTAAGTCAAAAAGTGTAACATAAAATAAAATGGATGAAGTATTTCTGTGTAAATGACTCTTTCCATCTAATATTTGGGCTTTTTTTATTTCCGGATATATATGATTTCTACAAGAAAAATGGTCTTCAACAAGGGAAAATTTTGTCATTAAAAGTCTTGATTCGGTCACTATTAGTCAATAACGACCGAAAAAATGGTCGATCATAAAAAGCTTTGTCGTTAAAATATTACTCTAGTCGTTAAAAACCTTGTTAGCAACAACAAGATATCTGGTCATTAAACCTCCATTTAGCAACTAAAATTCCTCTCTCTAATTGTAATTCCAGTGATCAATAAAAATGTTTAATAATGTCTTATATGCTCATGTTACTCACTCACTGTACAGATAAAGATACGTGAAACTATACAAAATAATTACCCACTCACGTTCTCGAAATCATGGTGGTAGGAGAATCTGATCCCAAAAAAGATAACAATCTTGATCTCGTCTTTCGTCATCCTGTTCGAATTGCAAAATGTTGTGTCTGAATGATCATCATTTTGAAAATTGTCTATTACACACCATGATACGACGTCCATATGAATAGAATAGCATTATCTTGAAATACTACTGATTATGTAGTTTCAATATGAATTGCTACCCTATTTAGAATTTCCATATTTGCCTGTCCATTGTTTAGGAAAAAATAAGGAAATTAAATGACAACTTTAATAGGCATGGCCCAAAGATTTCAAAGATATATGGTTATATAATTTCAATATAATTCAAGGACAAGGATTTGGGGCAACTTCAATTTTTTTTCCCAAGAAAATGTATATAACATCTACATGTACTTTAATTATATTTAATCTAGCAGAAGATTCTTAAGCAATTTGTGATAATTCATTATATTTTTCTCTTTTCTTCATACATTTTTAGGAAAACAATAAAATGACCAACTACTAAAAAAAATTTAAATTCATATAACGCAAGTTATATCGTGAAAATTATGAATTAAAAACTACAATAATCTATGTAAGATGATCGTTGAATTACGATTTACAATAAAAAAGGTTGCTCTCAAAATCCTAATATCATGCTATTATGTTTTACCAATTTGTCCCTCATAAATAACCAAAAAAAAAAATGCTTTTTTATAATTTTACAAAAAAAATTAAGATTATAGTGTAAATAAAAGAAAACGTAAATTTGGCAATAATGACCATGGTAGTCACCATCATTGACAATATTGAAAATTCCTTTTTCATGCTAGTTCACATGAGGGTCAATAAGAAAATAATACACACATATTCAAATTAATATTTAGGTAAAGAGCTCGCTTCTTATACGGGATTCGACGTATTCAACAGAGCAGAATAGTGTTTCATTCTTTTTGGCGACATCCTTCTGCATGGGCGAGTGGAGTACCACAATTCCATTCATCATTTTTTATCTACATAAGCCAAAGCCCATAGTACTGGCGACGTCTCCAACATATATATAAATGTAAGGAGGATGTATAGCCGATCTTGAGTCGAATTGATCGTGTCATGTGCAACGTCCATCAATGATGGTTCATTAATGTCCATTGATTTAGACTCCTTCCCCCTTCACACTTACTTGAGCATTGCGGGAGACTGGGGAATGAGTCGAATAAACTTCCCTGGGGCCGGAAAAATAACAGACGAAACTTTAATTTATATATATGTGATATAGTTTGAAATTTCAAGATTTAAACTTCTGAGCTTTGAACATCAATTCTGATAAAAAAACTTTAAAAATAAATAAATATAAATTTGAAAACTATATAAAAGTAATATAAATAACAAGAATTGATGATTTACAATATCTAAATTAAAAGCATATAAGTATATAACAAAATTTCGATAAAAAAATCAATTAACTCTCAAAATTTTCAATTGTGCCATGTAAATTGAGACTGTGATGAAAAAAATATTATTTAATCAGGATTAAATCTTCATTCATCATCATTTTTGGATGATGGCACCAAATAACATGCAAATATTTACCCACACTATATACATGAAATTTTCTCCATTCATCAATTTTGGATGATGAAATAACACCAAATACATGCAAATATTTACCCACACAAAATGAAAATTTCTCAATTATGTTCATATCATGAAGTGATATTTTAATACTCAAAATGCTTCAAGTTATGCGGATATTAAATTTTGTATAGATAATATATCACGTTTGACAACTAATTCGGAGATAAATTATTTATACATGAAATTAATTTGCTATTTAAAAATCTATATAACTAATACATATATAAACTATGAGGGAATATATGTGCATATCAATTTATATATAATAAAAGATGGAATAATTAACACATGAATAATTAATCTTTTTTATAAAGTAAATATGGGGGTTTTATTCAAACAAATATCAGATACACAAACTCATTCGAGCATATTGCATAATTAATATCTAAAAAATCTAACTTAAAAAAGAATGTATCACATAAACTAAAACCGAAAAAATAATTGTTATGCCAAATAGATCCTTATTAAAAGGTTTGAATTCACATAATTCTATCTTGTTCTTTTTCACATATTATTGGTAATAATAATAGTCCAAAAAGACAACCTTTTTGGTGCTCAAGAATTCAAAATTTCAAAATGATTAAAAATAGGACAATTCCAACGTTCACAAAGGGGGAAAACCAGCACCACAAGTCTGCCTTACCAACCAAAATTAAAATACAACACTTTTTCTTTTTTAGTTATACTAATATTTATATTTAATGGTACTAACAATTTTAATTATAAGTTTAGTCGCATCTTTATATCTTGTGTGGTCATTATCCGTCTTATATTTTCATTTGTTTTTTGTTATTAGTCGTTTTTATTTGTTTTTCTTTTCCTTTTCCCTTTTTTCCGTATCTTATTTTTTCTGCTTATGGTTTGTTGAGACGAGGGTTTCCCTGAAACAACCTCTCTACCTCTATGAGATAGTGGTACGGTCTACGTACATTTTTACCCTCTCCAGACCTCATTTGTGGGATTCCACTGGTATGTTGTTGTTGTAATGGTACTAACAATTTTAATTATAAGTTTCTCAATTTATCGTTAATGAAAATGTTTATAATCACAATTATTTTTAGATTATAAATTTAAGAATAATTCTTTCATTTTAAATTTCGTACTCAATCAAATACTATCATATATTTCAAATCACACTTATGAAATTATACTGAATTCACTATTGTTGTTAATCAAGCACCATTATATAAATTAAAATGGGAAAATAAAGTTTAACCATTGCCTTTTTATGAAGAAAAGGCAAATGAAATTTATTATTTTTATATTAATATTATCTTTACATCTAAGTAACTATATGTAATATTGTCAAATTTATATTTTTAAAGTATAATATAATTAATAAGGTTAACTTAATTTAAGTGTCAAATTAATATGAGATAAGTTAAAAGAAACGAAACGATAGAATTTATCTTCTTCTTGATTTCAAGTCTCAATTTTCCTTAATTTTTTTTTATGTAATTTTTAATTGACAATTTTCATAGCCATAAAAATGTCACGATTTATTTTTTAAGATGAGAAGTTTTACTTGCCTTTTTTCCGTAATTTTATATAAAAAAATTTATTTATAATTTATAAAATGGAAAAGAGGAAGTTAAATTGATTATTCATTAATAACTAGAAGACTTTTCAGTTTATTTCATTCTGAATAATTAATTAACCGTAAACACATTTTTTCAGTTTCAATAATACGACACGTTTTATCAGTTTTTAGACTGAAACGACGTCGTTTTCATTCTTCTTACATTTCGAACCCCACTTCACAACGGCCAGCCAGCCTCAATTACAGAGCAAAATGATCTGTTCACACTTCAAATAACAAAATCTTTATCACAGCAAATGTTAAATGCTTTCTCCATTTGAATATAAAATGTGTGAAAAAATTTCAGTTCATCTGAGTTGATGAACTATTAGGTTTTTTGGGGTTTGGTTTGGTTGTTCTTTGTCTTTTGATCTGTTTTTTCTTAAATTTTCTTGAAAAAAATTGTTTTTTATTCTATAAAGAAAGAACCCCAGAAAGAAAGTTTTGATTTTTTGTTCTTGGGTTTGGTTTTTCTTGTCTATTGATCTGTTTTTCTTCAATTTTCTTGAAAAAAATTGTTCTTTATAGCGACCCCAGAAAGAAAGTTTTGATTTTTTTTTGTTTTGTTTTGGGGTTGAAATGAAACGAGCTAAGTTCGACTCAGTTATCTCAGTGAGTCGACTCAGATCGATTCAAGTCTTGATGGGTTTGTTGTTTTTGTATTTTTTCTTGGTTACTTTGGAAATACCTTTGATTTCTAAACTTGGGTTTGGGTTAGAATCGTATGAACTTATTTCTGCGCCGTTTGATGATAATTCCAAATTTAGCAGGCTTAGTAGTGTTGTTGAGTTGAGTGGTTCGAGTCAAGATTCAGTTTTTCCTTCAAGGGTTATTTCAAGAAGAGCTAAAATGGGATTTTCATTACCTCATAGGAAGATGGGTGAGTTTAAGAAAATTTCAGGTTTGATTTTTGATGAGAAGGCATTTGATAGTTTTGATAAAGATGAGTTTTCTGAGCTGCATAAGGTTGTTAGGGATGCTTTTGTAGCTGGGAAGAAACTGTTTCAGGATATCCAATCGGGTAAAGTACAGAGGGAGGTAGTGAGTCAAACTCAGAATAGGACTGAGTCGTGTCCCAACTCGGTGACTTTGTGGGGTAGTGAGTTTGTAGCTGGTGGGAAGATTATGGTGATACCTTGTGGACTGACTTTAGGGTCTCATATAACAGTAGTAGGGACGCCTCGGTGGGCCCACGAAGAGAAGGATCCTAAAATTACATTGGTGAAGGATGATAGTGAGATTGTGATGGTTTCACAATTTATGATGGAATTGCAAGGATTGAAGACAGTTGAAGGAGAGGACCCTCCAAGAATACTGCATTTCAATCCGAGGTTGAAAGGGGATTGGAGTGGAAGGCCAGTGATTGAGCAGAATACGTGTTATAGGATGCAGTGGGGGTCTGCGATGAGGTGTGACGGTTGGAAATCCAAGCCTACTGAGGACACTGGTGAGGAATTTATGTTGTTAATGCACTGCTTTTTCCTTTTTGTATTCGTTAATAGTTTGGTTGTTGTCATTGCTGCACTTGTATTGTTTATTGATAGGGGTAAGTTTCATGTTTGGAGGAACTCTAGTTTTTGTGAAATGCTAATTTGCCTTAAAGAAATGATAATAAAGTACTAGTTTTGGAATGAAATGAGTTTTAGTGAACCCCGTATGTGCCTTGAAAGCGAAATTATTTACCAGTATTGGAATGAAATGAGTCTTTATTAGAATATAATGGCGATGATTCAACTGATATCACACAGTTTGAGGTTAAGTTGTGGTCAATCTGTTTGCTGAGTGGTTGTTATTTACATGGTTGCTTCATGCTTGCACTTCTTCTTTAGGAAATGTTGGAATTATTAAGATTATCCTGTAGTTGTGTTGCTGTTTTTGGTTTTTAAACGTTCATTCTTTTACAACTATATATATGGAAGAACTATATATATGGTAGCAAAGACGTTGAACTTATCTAGGGCTGTCTGAGGCTCTTAGCTGAATTCTTACTGCCCAAAGTTTTTGCTAGATACTGTTAATTACAGATGATTCAAGCGGCCGTATCTGATCAGTTTAAAACTTGGTCAACTGAATTTAGAGTTTTTTTTAAAATAATTGTGGTGTCCATGCCATCTTGTGTGCACCTCGACTAATTGAACATCAATGATTGATTTCTTGTGTATAGTATACTGTGCTGTTGCATGGTAATGGTTAAGATTTTCACTTAGTGTTCTGTGTTTGTGATTTGCTTTGGTTTGAATGAAGTGGATGGACAGGTGAAATGTGAGAAGTGGATACGTGATGATGATGATCACTCTGAAGTATCAAAGGCCACATGGTGGTTGAAGAGACTGATCGGTGGGAGGACAAAAAAGGTTTCAATTGACTGGCCATACCCTTTTGTAGAGAACAAGTTGTTTGTGCTTACTCTTAGTGCTGGCTTAGAAGGTTATCACATCAATGTAGATGGGAGACATATTACTTCCTTTCCTTATCGCACTGTGAGTATTGTCTTAAAATTATTTTTTTTAATGTCTTTTTGTGATGCATATTGGTTTAAACATTTTCTTATGGTTGATAGGGTTTTACTCTTGAGGATGCGACGGGTCTGTTTGTTAATGGGGATATTGACGTGCATTCAGTATTTGCTGCTTCATTACCTTCAACACATCCAAGTTTTGCTCCACAGAGGCATTTGGAAATGTTACCGAAGTGGCAAGCTCCGCCACTTCCAGATGAACCTGTAGAGCTTTTTATTGGCATCCTTTCTGCAGGCAATCATTTTTCTGAGAGAATGGCTGTGAGAAAATCTTGGATGCAGCATCCATCACTTAAGTCTTCAAATGTTGTAGCCCGTTTTTTTGTGGCACTGGTAAGAGAGTTGGATTAGACAGAAGTGTCCATTGATGAAAGCAATATCTCATATTTGGAGCCTTGCATGTGCTTATATTTGAATTGACATGTTGCAGCATGGAAGAAAAGAGATAAATGTGGAGCTCATGAAAGAAGCAGAATTTTTTGGCGATATAGTTATAGTCCCTTACATGGACAATTATGATCTTGTTGTATTGAAGACAGTAGCAATTTGTGAATATGGAGTAAGTACGAGAATAAAATTGGATTACACTCATCATTGCCTCTGATTTTCTCATCCTTCCAAAATTTATGTACTCGTGGAATATTTCAGGTCCGTACAGTTGTGGCGAAGTATGTGATGAAGTGTGACGATGACACATTTGTAAGGATTGATGCTGTGATGAAGGAAGTTAAGAAAGTGCCTAGTGGTAGAAGCCTGTATGTTGGTAACATCAATTATTACCATAAGCCCCTTCGACATGGTAAATGGGCAGTCACCTATGAGGTAGACTCTCTCACTTTGTCAGTATTTCACTTCATTTTCTGTAGTCTACTGACTTTCAAGAAGGGGTTGAGGAATTGTAATGGACTCTATATCTGCAAATTCTGTTTTCATGTGGTAAATCATAACCCTTTTATATCCTTGAAGTGCATGCCAAAGGACCACCATTGAGACTAGCCCATGTCTTGCATGCTGACAGGAGGTGGTAGACAGCCCACTAAGCGAACAGCAACAAACCAAAATCTCTTTTTTTTTTTTTAACTGGAGTGACAGTGAAGAGTTCATCCATGTAGAGTCAGCTAATAGAAGGTTTTAGCCAAAAGATGGCCCTTGACATCTTAATTTGAAATGGGACTACCATGGAGAAGTAGGCCTGGTCTTTTGTATCCCTGGTTTGATCCGGCCTTATACTGGCGTTGTACTAAGTTCGATACCAAACCTATTGCAACCATCATTTTCTTCTCCCTTTTTTGTATTTTGATAGATTCTGGTTATGAGAGGATTCATCAAGAACTTTAGGCAGTTCGCTTCATATGTAATGAATTCCTTTATGTCCTGAACCTCTTATACATTCACTAGTTACTGACGTTCAGTTTTCTCCATGGGGGTTAACAGGAATGGCCTGAAGAAGATTATCCACCCTACGCCAATGGTCCTGGTTATGTCATCTCATTTGATGTCGCAGATTACATAGTTTCTGAGTTTGAGAAACATAAGCTGAGGGTAAATTACCTTGATCTGCTTTGTGAAATATTCCTAATCTCCCTCTTCCCCATCTGTTCTGGAAACCTGAACAGAAAAATAATTCTAACATATATTTGACCCCCTGCAGTTGTTTAAGATGGAGGATGTGAGCATGGGAATGTGGGTAGAACAATTCAACAGCTCCAGGCCAGTGGAGTACGTGCATAGCTTGAAGTTTTGTCAGTTTGGGTGCATTGATGATTATTATACTGCACATTATCAATCTCCAAGGCAGATGATCTGCCTGTGGAGAAAGTTGCTGAACCAAGGGAAACCTCTGTGCTGTAATGTGAGATGACAAGGCTACCCTGTTAGCTAGTGTTGGGTAACGCTGAAAAGGAAGCGAGACAAGATAGATGACAAAGCGCATACCCTGTTAGCTAGTGTTAGGGCACGCTGAAAAGGAAATGAGACGAGATAAGTTCCTCGGGAGATCTTGTACATATAACTTGAGTAAATTAGCCTATGGTGCTATTATATTTACTTCATTCATTCATTAGTTGCTTCTTGTGTTGGAATGCCAGTCTTTGTTGCCCAGGCTAGTTGACATGTGAGCTTGTGAAACTGTATGAAAACAATGATAGCTTAAGCTCTTGGAATAATATAAAATTCAAGGGTGAAAATTTCATTTTCAATGTCATTTTGCTATGAATCTATATGCCTTTCAACTCTGGCTTTATTGGGCTGTTCCAGCTCTGAAAAACACTTCTCCTAGTTGGTGATACCTCAAATTTATAATCTTTTTTCTCAAGAGGAGTCTTTAAGGTTAATTTCAGCAATTTTGAGAGTTCTGATCTTGCTAATATTAACAGACTCAGAGGTGGTGTCACCATAAGTAGTACTAAAGAAACAACATTCAACACATTATAGCTCTTTTTATCTATGTTGCTTTGTGAATGATTATATGTTGCCTTGCTTACATTTATACGTGAGAGTGAAGGCGAAAAAATGCTCCAATCTTTGATCAGAAAATAGAACAGTAAAACTTGGATCTTTGATCAGAAAATAGAACAGTAAAACTTGAATCTCTGATCAGAAAATAGAATAGTAAAACAGATTTAAGTTTCTGATGGTTCACTGGCCTTGTAAGTTTCTTTTAAGGATACCTAACAAAAATAGACAAGAAACAGGTGAGTTCTTATTTCCATGAACTTGGGAATGGTGCATACTGAAAAATCAACTCTCCAAGCAGAGAATCAAATCCTTTATAGCTTTTAAATGGATGTTGCCTTGTGATCAAGAAACCTAATTGTTGCTATACTGATATAATGGAGAAGTGCAGCTGAAGTTTACCTTAACCCAAAACAGGGCAGTAAAATAGACAAAGAAATAACCACCTATGCCTCAGTTCAAAACAAGTTGGGGTTGGGTATAAGAATCTTAACCATGTGGATTTAGAAATCCTTATGGCAGCTAAGTAACATTGTGAATTATCCTATTGTATAAGCAAAACATGTAAGAGAAGAGAAAAAAGTTGAGCAATTGAGCTGCATAATCAAGGTACTTTTTAGCTTGTAGAAGGACAAAGTTTCTTGAAGCTTGCTTGTGGGGAGGGAAAAGAGGAAAATACCAATGGGCAATAGTTCAAAAAAGTATAAGGATCTCTGGTCCTAAAACTTGTACATCATTATCATTTGTGTCTCATAATTTTCCTCTAAATTAGTCACAACTCACAAATACTAGTGCTATTATCTCCTGATACGTATTATAGTACTTGAATCTATCTGAAATGGAAAATGAGTGGGTGATCAAGGTAAACGATGAGCTGATGCACGTGGAGGATCTTACAACTGTGGAGGCAGAGCACTGGAAGAAGCGGTCCATATATAGAGTACCTGTTGGTGTCGCAGATGTGAACAAGAAAGCTTACAAGCCTCAGGTAGTTTCTTTTGGTCCTTACCATCATGGAGAGGATCATCTTAAGACAATGGAAGCTCATAAGCACCGAGCTCTTCTCCACTTCCTCAAACGATCTGGAAAATCATTAACATGTTATATTGACTCCTTACAACAAGTGGCTCAAGTTTTGAAAGATGCATATGATTTACTGGACCCTGTATGGCAAAATGATACCAATGCCTTCTTACGGTTGATGATTCTTGATGGATGTTTCATGCTGGAGATATTGAGAGCAGCTGCTGCTGATAGTCTACTTATAGATCAATCTCAGCATGGTCAACAGTACGAGTATGCTCCTAATGATCCAATTTTCAGCAATCATGGAAAGCTCCATTTCATGCCTTATCTCAAACGCGATATGCTGATGCTTGAGAATCAATTGCCTATGCTTCTTTTGGACAAGTTACTTTCCATTGAAAATCAAGAAGAAAAGGTATCTCTCTCCCTCTCTTAAACACGTGCTCATATCTCCTCTAAAAATTTAAGCTATTTTACGTGACACACTTTTATTTAGTTAACTACTTCAACATTGATCAGTGACCTTTTCAAATCTAATTTTCTGTTCCCCCTTGATTGCATTCAGCCATATGATGAGCAATGTATTAATAAGCTCATACTGGACTTCTTCAATCCTCATAGCCGCGCTAAAGGACTTGGGAAATGTTTGCATGTATTGGATGTGTACAGAAAGAGCATACTTTGGGAAGATCCTGCATTGGCCAAGACTCGTCCAAGGAAAGGACCCAAAGTTAGCCACCACAGTAGTGGCGATGAGATAATCCGTTCTGCTATGGAGCTTCATGAAGCAGGCATTCGTTTCAAGATGAGTAAAACTAGGAGCCTCAAGGACATCTCCTTCCATGGTGGTATCCTTAAGCTTCCTCTGATCGTGGTAGACGATGCAACAGAGTCGATGTTCTTGAACCTAATAGCTTTTGAGAGATTGCATGTAGGTGCAGGAAATGAGGTGACCTCATACATCTTCTTCATGGATAATATTATTGACAATGCCAAAGATGTTAGCTTGCTACACTCTCATGGTATCATCCAGAATGCAATTGGCAGCGATCAAGCTGTGGCCAAGCTATTCAATTCACTATCAAAGGACATCACGTTGGATCCAGATAGCAGTCTAGATCTAGTACACAAACTGGTGAGTGACTATTGCAAGCTGCAATGGAATGAATGGAGAGCCAATCTCATCCACACCTACTTCAGGAGTCCCTGGGCCATTTTGTCTGTCATTGCTGCTATTTTTCTTTTTGCCCTCACCATCGTTCAGACAATATACAGCATTTATCCTTACTATTATCCACCACGTTCCTAATGACTATCTACCCACATGAAAGTACAAAGATTTCACCTTTCTCTATTGGAGAAAGTCGACGAGTGTGACCAAATTTTGGAGTGAAAGAAGGAACTTATTCTGTTCTGGTGCATCTTGTTTTTAATTCAATTTGATTCCTCAAGTCCTCAAGTATTTGGCCAAAATCTAGTGTCCCATAATAGGTCCATATGTCAATTATCACAAAAGTTATGTGGTCTTTGTATGATAAATGTAGTACCTGATATCCTTCTGGCTCAAAGTCTATATTTCAGTAAGAAATGACAATATATTCCATGAAGATGTGTAATCTGATCTTACAGGTACCTTGTGATGGTAGAGAAGTCATTCTGAAAGATCCCCGACTCAAGTAAAGCATATCAAAGCAAATTTCAGTAAGAAATGCCTGTGGGTGTGAACAATACTTGCAAAATGTATTGAGAATATCTATACTTTATTCTGTTTGGACATCATCAAGAATCTGTTTGTGCCTTACTTGTGAATACATCTACAAGTGTTTATATCATGTACACATTCTAGAAGTGATTTTGAGACCTATCAGATGTGATTTTTTGTCATTTCTTGGAGAATAGGTCATCCATTTTTCAAGCAATGAAGCTCTTTCTCTAAAACAATTTCCATAAGCTCTTTCTCCAACAGTACAACTTTTTATCTCAATGAAGATAAAGAATCCTTTAAAGTACTTTATTATCATCTTATGATCAACTATATGTTGCTATGCTGACATAAAAAAGAAAAACTGAGAGAGATGATAAGATGCTAGCATAAAAATATGCTAGTGATTTCTTACTATAAAAAGGAAAAGGAAAAGAAAGTAGAGCAATTTGATTTCTTAGAAAAAGTAACAGAAATTGACTAATAAACAAGTGAGATCAATGTATTTTCTTGAACTTGTGATGGTGAATTTCTATGTGCATACTAGGAAAGAAACAAGTCTGTTTGTTATTAACTAAGAAAAAGTTTCAAGCAAGGAATCAGATCCTTTATAGCCTTGTGTATTTTCAAACTTAAGTTGGTGGAATTTGTGTAAAAAAAGTAACATTTGAGCACATTAATTCGTTATATATGGATGATGAGATTTTATTGATCTTGGGACCGATTCAAGTAGACTCATTTGGGGTTTCTGATGTGACATAAGTCCAATGGGAACTGAACCTAAACTGTCACCAATTATGAGTTGAGCGCTTTTACTAAAGAGGTAATATAAGAGAGAATCCTTTGATAGCCGTAAGGTAACTTGAAAATTATTCGCAAAGAATTTTTCGAGACGTTCTAATTTCCTTAGAAATATATTCAATCAAGAAGGGTTTTAAAAGATGTTGGTAAGTGAGAATATTGATTTTGTAGAAGACAAAAGTGGATTTGCGTTCATGTACATAAGAAAAAGAATCATCTTTGTTTTTGAAAAAGATTAACGGGCCATATTTGGAGTGATAAGATTGAAACTTGTTGAAGAAAGGCCTCAAGAGTGGAATGGTCCTCCAACTCCGTCAGGAGTAGGCGTCAATCTCACCTTGTCATAATAATGAAAGAGAACTCCACTTATCAAAAAAGAAATTTGTCTTATTCCTAAAATGGAATATAGAAATTTGAAAAATATGAGACTCGAGAGACCTTGAGCATAATATATGCCACTATCAAAAAAACTTTATATACCATAGTTGAAGAATGAGACGCTCAAGAAAGTTCTAGATTTTCTCTTTCGTTTTCATTACAAACAAACAAAGAATTGTAATAAATATAAAGACAAGACATTTTTTTATCCAATGGAGTCTCTAATTACTCTAATTAATTAGAGAATGATTATATCTCCACATTAAAGGCAAAAAGCATATTGAGCTTTCATGAATTTTTGGGATTGGAATCATTTGAGAACAAAATTTTGGAGGTCCAAAAGCTTTGCCTACCATTGTCATGGAATTTTTTTTGAGATAAAATAAAGAATATTGGTGAACAAAAATGATTCTTTTAAAGTGGAGGGTGCTCAAAAGAAGGAACATATTCCTTGTATCACTTCTTGTGTATCTTATTTTTATAATATCCAATTTGATTCCTCTAAGTTCTTAAAATAGCTCAATATTAATATTTTTTAAGTTTTATTTTTTGTTGAGATTGAGTGACTGAGTGAGCTAGAAGTCTATCTTTATAGTTTTGTTAGTCAGGATAGTGAATAAATGATCGATCAAAATAAGTTGAATCAATATAAGAATTATTGCATATTTCTGATGGAAAGTTAGTTGGGATTTTGGGCTGAGATGACCTGGATCAAGAGTCAAGACGAGTTGAATAATGAGTTAGAATGTAATTCAATAATTTCAATCATTTTTTTTTGTTTATTTTCTAATAATTTATTTCTTAACAAATAAAACTTTTCTTATTCTTTATTATAACTATATATAACATATGAAAGAATATTTTGATTAATTTTCTCATGAGTCAATTCATTTAATGTACTTTGCCTACATCAATCCAACTTTTATATGTATTGAATTTGGGCAGGTTAATTAAACAAGTCATATTTTATGGGTCAGTCTTTTAACCTATTTGATCAAATTTTTTTTTAACATCTGCTTATTTTGAAAAGTATATTTAAAACTCAAATGTCATTTTTGTCATTATAGGAGTTCTAGTCTAAATATACGATTCAATGACATGAAGATTGTACACTTGTATCTTGTCCTGTTTAATCAGGTGAACATCATTTATCGGGATAGAAGATCGGTACTTAGTTTGGTATTCCAAAAACAACTAAGTTGATGCCAAAAGTATCCTTTTTCACATTGGAATAAGGCCAAAGACCAAAGGCAATTGTTCATTGCTCAAAAAGAAGAATTATTAAGACAAAGCTAAAGAAATTGGACTGATCATTTTAGCATAATGTAATACAACATTTACAAAATGATCAAAAAGAAAATCCTCCCTGTTTTCTTAACCATTATTTCACATTTTACAACAAGCCAAGGAGATTAAGGATTCTCCATAAATCAAATCAGTTCAAATTCATGCCAAGACGATGAACCATCCCAACGCGTTAATCAACAAAAGCCCTGCAAAGACACAACAACAATAGTACTAGTAAGACATCAGAACCAAAACATCAAAAGAGCAGAAAAATGAATTGACAATTGTTGTACCACTTGTGTGCCATGGAACATTTTTGAAACTGTTACTCCAAGATGATCCTAGGAAACAATCGTTTGTCGTGTTGAATCCACTAGGACAATTGCATAGAAATGAACTATAAGGCCCTCCATATCCACAAACACCATTGCTTTTCTCACAATTAGCACACATATCAGGATAATCATTGTTGAAGTTAAACTTGTACTTTAACGCGACACCATATTTCCAGGCCTGTGGATTCAATTCTTCGCCACTAAAACCATATAAAGCTGAGTAAGATGAGCAATGCAACTTCTCCAAATCCATCTCAAACGCCGGTCCAAGATCAACAGGTGTGTAGACACAACAAGTTGAAATTGGTAGATTAAGTCTACTAATAGCTTGACAAGAATACAATAGGCTACAAACAGGTGCACCCTGAGAATCACACATAGGAAAAGTTGAATTAGCCCCTCCATTATTTGACTTGTAAATTGGTGATGAATCTGTTTCACAATCAAGTAATGCAAAAACTGTGTCATCATGAAAGCTAAAAGGCGCGTTAGCGTCTAGACTAAAGCCTTTACTTGGTTGTGTACAAGCACATGTTGACATAGAAGGGTCACTAATGTACATGATTTGGTAGTTGTAGTCAATGGATGTAACAGGATAGCATCCTGTGTGAGTCTTGAAGGAGAGTTGCTGGTTGTTGCAAAGAACATAAGGCTGAAATCGCGGATCACCACAGCCAGGACCAGTGCCAAAAGGGTATTTGATTGGTATACTGCCACATGATTTTTGACAAGTTTGTGATGTGATTAGTGAAGGAAGAAGTATGAACACAATGCAAGAGAGGAAAGTTGAGGATTTGTTGAAGTTCATGTTTGGTTTGACTATGAAAATGTAGAGAAGGCAGGGGAGGGAGGAAGTGAAATGTGGAAGAGTAGTGGTATATAAATTAGTGTGAGGTCTAAAAGGTTGTCTTTTTTTTTTTTCCTTTTTTCTTTTGTAGTGTCAAGTGTTCTTATTTTATAGGGATTGTTCCTTCTTCTTGCAACTTTTGGTGGACTTGGTAACACATAATACCTAGTCCAAATTGTATTAAAGAGTAGAATGTTGAGGCACCCAAGGTGTGGCATGGTGAGACGTCATGTCAAGAATCACGAGGTTTCAAGTTCAAATTTCCGTATAGACAAAAATATTTGGCAATTTCTTCCAATCTATTCAAGTTCTGATGGGCAAAGTTACCCAACATATCTACTTGTGAGAAATAGGGGTGGACATAAATCATTGAATAACTTATTTGGAATAAGTGAACTGAAGTTTGATTATTACACATAGTTTGTTCAGTTATCAATTACTGAATTACTGAAACTAGACTATAGAAATACCAAATCGGATATCAAACATTCATCCATAGTATGAGATAATAAATAATTTATAAGATTATCAAGATGCGTGCAAGCTGATCTGAATGTCACAAATTTGATTAATGATGCTATTAGTTGGCTGATTCCCATGTGTGGGATCCTGGGAAATTTCATATAATTATATTTCATAAAAATATTGTACTTTGAATCTCCTTCATTATAATTTTATTTTGTGGAATTTTTTTTTTCATGTATCTATTAGCTTCTAATGTCTTTCTTATGTTTGTTTTTAGAAAGGTAAGACTTGTTTAACTATTAAACTCTAATAATTGGTTTGATTAGTTAATTATGTCAATGATTATGTTTCCACTCAAAAAGAAAAAAGGCATCTTTTATCTTTTTAACAAAACTATTATATATTATATTTTACTATTCTTGCCAACAATGAGCCACTTAAATATATAACAATCTTTACTTTTTAGTAAAAAAATGAGACCTTAATTTATTTGGAGACTCTTAAATATTATGTCTTTAATGATATACTTCTAGTTATTAAGAATAAAAAATTCTAAAAAATACTTTTAGTATATGCTTTGTTTTGCTTTCTTTCTTAAATTAAAATTTGTGTCTAATTAAATATTGCAACATAAAATAAAATTGAAGGAATATAAAATAGGGGAAGAAAAGGAGACCTTATCTACAACCTATTTACTTTATTCCCTAAAATGTTTTTTTTCTTCTAGTGCTTCACAGCCAGTATTGAAATTAAAATATAATGAAAAAAAACAAAAAATGGCTTTTAAAAAAAAAAAATTTATTTTGGTTGTGTCTTGATGTGAAGATGCAATGTTTATAAATATTTATTGAATTTCAACTAGGCTATTGTTAGACATAGTTAGAGAGAGGCAAATCAATGTATTAGATTATCTCACAAAGGATGAACACAAACATAAAAGAAGATTTATTAATATAGAAAAATATGTTCAAGAATATAAAATTTAGGCATAAGACATAATTCATCTTTAAACTTGACTTCAAATTTCATAGTGCATAAATAGACACTTTAAATATTCAGTTCTTAAATAAATAAATATGCGACTCCAAGATGACATAACGTGTGATTGGAACGTGTTTTCAGGAACATTAATTGTGTATTTTGAGGCCCACAATAGTAAAAAAAAAAAAGCGAAAATAATGATAACTCTACTCTTAATGAATACCTTTTATATATATATATATATATATATATATATATATATATAAATTTTCAAATCAAAAAAACATTTTTTTGTAAAGCTTCTTTTCTCTCTCTTGTTTTGCATGATTTCTGGTCTTTTTTAATCAATGGCTTCAAAATTTTTTTTATCATTGTGGAAAAAAAGCTATAATGAAGATTTCTTGGACTCGTAAAAAAAAAGTGAATTTACATTCATGGTGACAAAAAATTTACATCTTCTATCAAAAATAGACTTTCAAAAGAAAAAAATTGAACATACCCAGACACTAAATAGAGAAAGAACAACAAGAAAACATGCAAAAGATGAGAACTTCGACCACAAATCTTCACAATTTTACGTCTGATTTACGAAGAAATTAGAAAATTAGGGCTAGGGCTTTTTCTTTATTTTACATCTGAGTGAAAGATGAGTAATTGGGAAAAGAAAAGAGACAACCCTACTCTTTTGTTTTCTTTATTTTATTTTTTAATTATAAAATATGTGTAAAGTTTTAAATTACGTGACGATCACCGAGTGGTTAAAAGATTCATGTGGGAGCGATTGTATATCAAGCAATAAGGCTGTTGAAGTCACTATTTATTTATTTATTTATTTAAGAACTGAATACTTAAAATGCCTATTTGTGGACTATGAAAATTTAAAGTTATACTTAAAATTTGAAACCAACTTTAAAGACCAATTTATGTATTATGCCTAAAATTTATGTCATATAGCTTACAATTTTTTTTCAAGTATTTTATCCGGTACTTCCTAACATTTAAAGTTATTGTATTGTGTTTTATTATATCATATTATATTATTTTGAAGATTATATTATTTTTCATTATTATTTAATGTCACATATTAATATATTTTTGAAAATATATAATGAAGGGTACAAAATAGAATTACTAGTAAAGATAAAATAAGGAGGAAAAAAATTAGCGACGCGGTCACACCAAATTAGTTGCTACACAAAACAAGACTTTTTGTCAATGTCTAACAATAAATTAATGATACAATATAGTATAATTTAAATAACACTCAAAATAAATATTATATTTCAACTAACAATACAATAGATAAAAGAGTAAACAACACAAATCCTATTACTCTTTACGCTAGTTTGCAATATTACGTATCTTACTATATTTTAGCACTCGGATACGCATATCTCCCTCTTCCAAATATACATATCTGATATATGTCAATTGCTATATACATTATAAATGAGCGTCTGTTTATGTAGCATAATGAAATTGTTCAATTAGTAGAGTAAATCACTCCTTTAACAATTTTTAAGGATTTATAGCACAAAAAGTTTCAAAAATCTCGGAATCCTTTCTTTCCTTTTGCGAGAAACAACATAGTTACAATTCTTCTTTCTAGTAATTTAAAATTTTGTAACCGAATTTAAACTCTAACTTTCAAATTAAAACTATTCTCATGAATTTATTAACTTAAAACTCAAAAGTAAAACACAAATGAGTAACTAACTCGGAAAATCACCTAACTATCCCATATTTAGAAAATATTTACCACTTATAGTAACATAATTTTTTAACCATATATAGCGAATTGGTTTTCACCCTAATTTCTTTTCCACTTTTTCTGTTAAATTTTGCTCAATTTTCTCTTCAATCTGCCATTGCTATCTTTTACTATAAATGATAATAAAATAAAAATATATTTAATTTTGATAAATATTAATTTAAAGGTTCACTTATGTATTTTTTTCCTAACTTTTTATTGTCAAATTATACAAATCAGGGGTTATGTTCACAAATACTCCTTTTAGGGGATGATCTTGATAAAATGTCCCTAATAAGGATGACTTTGCAAAAATACCCTTCATTCTTTTAAGAATATATTTTTGGACAAAATTGCCCTCAGCTATA
>JBCEWC010009058.1:0-19169 GCA_038996855.1 Solanum aculeatissimum
TGAGTAGCTCCTTGAAGTTGGTCAAACAAATCATCAATTCTAGGCAATGGGTACCTATTCTTAAAGGTCACCTTGTTAAATTGCCGATAATCAATACACATTCGGAGAGTCCCATCATTCTTTCTTACAAATAACACGGGAGCATCCCAAGGTGAAATGCTCGACCTAATATAACCCTTTTCTAGCAAATCCTTCAATGGATCTTTCAATTCCTTCAACTCCACCAGGGCCATACGATAAGGAGGAGTAGAGATAGGTTGAGTATTTGGAAGGAGATCTATGCCAAAATCTATTTCTCTATCGAGAGAAATACTGGACAAGTCCTCGAGAAATACATCGAAAAACTTATTAACCATTGAAACCGATTCAAGCTTAGGTGACTCACCCTTCACATCTCTAACCTGCGCAATATGATAAATGCACCCCTTTCAAATCATCTTTCGATTTTAAGGTAAGAAATAAACCGACCCTTGACCACGGAATAACTACCCTTCCATTCCAACGCAGGTTCATTAGGGACTTGAAATTTAACTTGCATAGTCCTACAATCCACCGAGGAATATGATGCATGCAACCAATCCATCCTAAGAATGACATCAAAATCATACATCTCAAGTTCTACAATGTTACCGGGGAACACTTTATGCAACACAGAGACAGGACAACCCTGATACACATTTCGAGCAATAATAGACTCACCCACTGGAGTATTCACCGAATAAGGTTCCCTTAGAGTTTTGGGACTCAAACCAAATTTAACAGGAGTCACAAAAGATAAATTTGCACCCAGATCAAGTAAAACATAAGCATCAAAATCAAAGACTTTTAACATACCAGTCACGATTTCGGAGCTTCCTCCACCTCTTGCCGGGCATGAAGAGCATAAAATTGGTTGTTTCTAGAAGCACCACCAACCAGAGATTTCGGCGGACCTTGACCACCGAGAGCCACTTGATCCTTCTTGGCACCCCTTGGACATTTGGAAATTTTGTGGTCCAAACCCCCACATCCAAAGCAAGCACCCGAAGCCCTTCTACAATCACCCAAATGATGCTTCCCACATTGACCACAAAGAGAAATTGGGAGACCACCCCCAACTTGTGCCTTAGGAGGAGGCACTCTTGGATTAACAACCCTCATATTAGAACCTTGGCCTTGATGGAACCGACCAAAACCACCACCACCCTTAGAGTTGGAGAACCCACCATCAAATCAGGCCCTCTTAAGCTTCATTAACCCTTCTCTCCTTAAGATTTTCACCTTCAATTTGCTCGACATAAGTAATGAGCCTAGAGATGTCCATGTCACGGATGAGCATAGCGGTTCGACACTCTTTCACCACCAAATCCGAAACACCCAAAATAAACTTCTGCATTCTTGCACGAAGGTCGGATACAAGCATGGGAGCATATTTGGAAAGCTTAGTAAATTTGAGAGCATAGTCCCTCACGGTCATACCACCTTGCCGAAGATTGATGAACTCGGTCATTTTGGCTTCCCTAAGCTCAAGAGGAAAGAAACGATCAAGGAAAGCCATTTTGAACTCTTCCCACCCAACTTTGACATCCGCAACTCGTTCAACCAACCATTGACCATACCACACTTGGGCCACATCTTTCAATTGATATGCGGCCAACTCAACTTTCTCTTCCGAACTCACCCCCATTATGGTCAACACCTTAGTGAGTTCATCAATGAACTCTTGAGCATCTTCATCCACTTTCGAGCCAAAGAACTCCGGAGGGTTTATCCTGGTAAAATCCCTCACCCTAGAAGCCGGAGTACCAATACTCACGAGATTGATTGGCCGGGCTTGGTTAGCCACATCTTGGGCCAATATGGAAACCATATTTCTAAACTCAGTATGAGACACTTGCTCCTCTACCGGTGCCCGAGGGGCTTCCTCAAATTCTGGAGCTTGATGGGGAAAAGGAGCTCTTCTGGGAGGCATGTTTTGAAAGAGAGAAAAAAATACCAAGAGTTTAGGAAAATTATCATAACAACTTATGGCATGATATAAGGAAACAATGAAGTGACAAGTTCCTAAAACATCGTCATAGCCTCTCCTTCATAGGTATGGTCCGCATCACACCCATGAACAAGACACTAAGTGACGCGGCATGTTGGACTCCGAGGATCATTTACAAATGTAGGACTCTGATACCATATTTATCATGACCCGGAAGTGGGGCCTAGATGTGACATGGTGAAGGAGAACCCAAAGGATCTCGTTTAAGCAATCATAGCATCATCACTCACATCATCAGTTCGGAAGCGCTGAAAGTAAACATATAACACATAATTCTAGGAGAAATGGGGCTTTGGACTCAAGCTATGGGGATGTTACCGGGAATGGGATGAGCATGAATCACATAACACATAACAAGTATTTCTAAGGGGCGAGTAAGTAGGACTCAAGAAATGGGGACAAACCGGGTTAGGGAACTTTCCACATAAGCACATTCCCAACATTCACAAGCCTATAACATAATCATAAGCATAATCGGAATATCATTTTCATAGACAAATCCCAATAGTCATAATATCCCAATAAACTATAATTCAACATACAAGAGTCCAACTTGTCCAACATAGCCTCTACATAAGATAGAGCGGGGCCTCAACATAATTCTGGCTCACCCTCAAGTCTTATAGAAACAAATTAAAATAATACAAGAAAGAGGAAAGTTGATATTGCCCTTGGACAAAGGGCTTACCATAAGCAAGTAGCTTCAAAGAGTTCACTCGTCGTTCAACAGTAGATAGAAATCATAGCCGGTCCCTACATGGTCAAAATATGTAGATAAGAGTATGGGTTAGCACAATAAAGCACTAAGTATGCGGGCATGCAAATGTGTGCACAAGAACCTATAATAACCTACATGGCAAAGGCACATACATAGAAGAGAATATAAGAAAGACTAATATATCAATATGCCATGATGATCATGATGCATGAAATGCCATAATGCTCATAGTATAGAGGGGATGGAACCATAACCGACATCCAAACTCATGTGAGCTACAATATGAACTTACTTAATGAGGCCTCCCACTGGATCAAAAAATATTACTTGCCAAGGATTACCTTGAAATTAATTAAGAGAATTGGATGATTCCACAACAAGGATGATCTTCCCCAAATTTCTTCAAGCTTTCATCAATGGAGATCAACAGAATTGAGAGAATTTTTGAGAGACTTTAGGAGTGTTAGAATGGATGAAAGGGGATTAGGTTTGAGTTAGGGGGTTTAGGAGACCTTAGAAAGTCTAAAAGGGGCATAGGACCTAATTCAATTATGAATTAACTATTAATAAAATGGACTAAAGCACTAAAGACAGTGTCACTTGGAAGGCACACAGTGCCCGTTTACTGGTCCATAGGCTGTGTACCTGCCTGTGAGACTTCATTTGGCGTCGGCTTCGACTTGAACTCTCGGGGGACTTTCTGGATCACTTCACGAGGGGCCTCATTGATCGTGTAGTTAAACACGAACCTTGTACTGGTCCGTGTAGCATCACTTTGTCTGGATTCCAGCCCTAAACCCTGGCCAACATTCTGCCTCACTTGACGGGACCCCTCACGGGTCGTGAAGGGTCACACGGACCGTGAGGTGCTCCGTGGAACCATACTTGGTCCATTGATTGGTACTTAGCCTCCAGGATCTCACTGGACCAAACCACGAGCACCTCCACGGTCCATGGAGAACCAAATGGTCCGTGGTCCCACCCTCAGACCATTTTCCAAAATTCCTTTCCAGCGTCCTTCTAATTATGGGCAGTCTCACTGTTAGGGCTATAACTTTCACATCTGAACTCCGAATTGAGTGAAACTAGTTGTGTTGTGAAGAAAATGCAAAGAGCTTCGATTTGATAAATAGAATTCCATACGATTCAACCCGCACAAAAAGTTATGACCTTTCAAAGCTTACTACCCAACCAACCTTACAACCTCACCAAACGATCCATTTTGAATCCGGCCACTTAAATACAACCCATGGCTACCAAAATTCAACCACGACCATCCTAACACTATCCTTGAACAACCATTATGATGTTCAAAATTGTTTGGGTCGTTACACTACAACCACTTGATCTGATGTTGTTGAAAATCTCTTTACTGCCACCTCTCTCCCATCAGGAAATTGTCCCTTTTATATGTTTTTATAAGTTATTATTTATATACTGAGAGTACTATGGAAGTTTTTTGGGTACATATAACATACTAAAAATGTACCTTATAAAAAGTTTCAAAATTGCCCTCTCAAAGAATGTTATCACTGGAGAAGTTATTTGTTGCTGTCAATATCAATTCAAAGCTAAATATCTTCAAATCATGTACTTCCCTTCCATATTCTGCTTTCAAATTTGTGTTGTTTAAACTCTCTGTTGCTTGCAACTCAGGCATATGTGCTTTCTTCTTTCTTTCTATAACCCCTTAGATCTTAAACTAAGACCCTAGTTGTTCCTCATACACGTATAGGTCCAACATGATGACTTTTAATATAGTTGTATCCATTTATAAGTATTTAAAGTTGATTACATGTGGTTTGGGATCATAAGATATCTCTTACCTCGAGTAAAGACCAAAGGATTTCCAATCGAGAAAGTTTTGGTGCCAATTCATATAAGAGTCGACTTCAAATGGACATAACTCTTAGCACATAATGAATTAGGTGACCCATTACCTACCAAATTGTAGGTCTTTCAATTATATTTTCAACGCATTTGATTTCACCTCATTCCGAGTTTGGAGTAAAAATTATGATCATTTTACTGAAACTTGTTTGGATTTTCAAAAAGGGCGACAATCAGTTTGACCGCTAAATGCATTCGGGACATTGTCGAATGGGTCACTGAATCACTTTGAAAAGTTTTAAAACTATCATAAAAGATAATCTAAAGTTCCCATTCAACGTACCACCAATTGGTTTAGTGATGGGACCTCTAGACCGTCAATTTTGCCGCAGGTATACATTAAAATATCATTCTTTGACCTTTTGATAATATTTATACTTTTCCAAGAAGGGGTTTTGACATGATAAACCCATATACGCTCTTCTAAGCAATCTTAGCCCTAATTCTCTCCCAAAGAAATACACCATCCAATTCCAAGATTATCAAGAGCTTTCATTGGAATTCAAGAACTCAAGTGAATCCTTCAAGCCTCCTCAGGTTTCCTTCAAGTAATTTCAAGGATTTAAGGTATGTGGATTTGATTCTTGGTTTCCTTTCAACCAAGAAGTCCTCTTCAAAAACTAAACTTTGAATTATGAATTTTCAATCTTTGATTTATGGGTAATTACGTATTAATTGATATTTTCTTAGATTATGATTATTCATGCATTCTTATGATTATTTAGGAATATTTATCAAGGTTTTACATGATTTAATTCAAGCATTATGAATTTGCATGATTTAACCTAATTTATACCTTCAAAATTAGAACTCTTTTATGGGTTAATATGATTTTTATCCTATATTGCTTAATTGATTATTTTATGCTATATTATCATTCAATTACATGATTTTAAGGTTATTTTACAAACACCAAATATGAACTATGTTGAATTATAAATTTTGGATATTGACCTTTATGGCATGGACTTGAGTATATAATTTTGAACAAGGACCAGAACTATAAGTTTTAATCAGTATTGGGTTATTCAAGACCCGCTCTGGATATTCCAAATATTTTCTATGGAGTTAATCTTAAGTAAAAGTTAAATATGTTTTGACAGGCTAAGACCTTTTTAATTAAGTTGAGTTTGGATTATTTTAATTATGCATTGTCCGTTTCCGTGAGATTTTGACTTAGCACCGAATGCGTTAGGAGTGAGACTCTATCCAAGGGGCTTATATAAAGATTCTAATCTCATAACTATGTGCCACCGTAGGATATTTCTATTTTGCCTTTTTAGGCTTTCCAATTTTTTCTTTTTAGGCTTTCCAACTAGTGGATCCATCTAGTTTTTCCATTTCAGGAGTTTACCTTGGCAAGTAAGCTCACTCTTTGGCTAGTGTAGAGTATGACATCGATATTTCATATTATAGATCATATGATTTTGTCAGTTACATTTTTATTCTCACACTTATTTGCTTATGTGCTTCCTTTGCATTATCATGACATTAGTTCACGCTTTATTTTTAAACTGATTATATTTTTAAAACTTTAGAATTTAGGCATATTTGGTATGTATTCTTTGTCATTATATTTACTTGTTGCATTGCATACCCATATACTTAGTACATTCCCAAGTACTAACCACATTTTGTCTACATTCTTATAATCATGTAGGGACAGGTGATCTACCCTATCCTCCGCCTAGTGGCTAAGTTGATCGTGAAGACTCTAAGCTTTGTGATTTCCCATTCAATGGGAATAGAGCCCTTATCTTCTAGCTTTACTTTTGTTATTTCAAATACATTATGTATTTTCTTCTATGACTTTGTATCGAGGGGTCTAGACTTGTATTTTTGGCTTCGTTTATTTTCTTTTGTTTAGAGGTGTGTTTGGACTACTACTTCACTTTGATTATGTCTTGAACTATTAAGTTGAGCTTTCACTTTTAGCTATGATTTGTCCCTTAGTCCTATTCCTCATTTCATATTTTCACTTGCCTATTATTCATTATTTGAACTTATGAAGTGCATATATGATCTAAGTGACTTGTTTGGGGACCTTCGGGTTCTCATTCGCCGTGTCATACCTTGGCCCTAAGTTCGGGCCATGACAAGTTTGATATCAAAGCACTAGGTTTTAAAATGGTCCTTGTAAGGTACTTTGAATTTATGGTGATGTCATTTGTCCTAACTAATGCACCAAAAATATTTGTGGATCTTATGAATAGGGTCTTTAAACCCTACCTTGATATGTTATTTGTGGTGTTCATTGATGATATCTAGACTTATTATCGGAGTGAGGAAGAGCATGTGAAACATTTGAGGATAGTGTTTCAAACTTTAAGGGAGAAAAATTTATTTGCCAAGTTTGATAAATGTGAGTTTTGGTTAAAAAAAGTTACATTTTTTGGGCATATGGTGTAAGGTGAAGGAGTTAAAGTAAATCCTAAGAAATAGGAAGTTCATTGATTGGCTAGGTTGTGAGTTAGGTTAGATGAGGCCAAAAGATGGAGGTATGGTGGTTCTAGATTGTTCCAACTCTTCTTTGATTGAAGAGGTCAAATCTAAGCAACACTTTAACCCTGCTTTATTAAAATTAAAATTATTGGTGAAGGATATCAGGATAGAGGTTCCTCCCAAAGGGGAAATGGTGTCCTTAGGCACCAAAATAGGTTGGGTGTGCCAAATGTTGATGGCTTGAAGGATTTGATTTTGAACGAGGCACATAACACATCCTATTATATTCAACCTGGTTCTATAAAGATGTATAGAGATTTGAAGGAGGTATATTGGTTGAGTGTAATCGAAAGTTTCATCCATGAAGAGTGTTGTTCATTTTGGCAAGAAGGATAAATTGATCCTAAGGTTTGTGAGTCCTTAAAATATTTTGAAAAGGGTTGGTAAGGTAGCTTATAAACTTGAGTTGCCTAATGAGATGGAGTTGGTTCACCCCGTTTTCCATGTGCCTATGTTGAGAAAGTGTGTAGGTGACCCAAACTCTATAGTGCCTTTGGAAGTTGTAGGTGTTGTGGATAAAAACTTGACATATAAGGAAGTTCTGGTGTAAATATCGTATAGACAAGTAAAGAGGTTGAGGAAGAAAGATGTAGCATACATCAAAGTTTTTTAGAGGAATCAGCAAGTCGAAAGTGCTACTTGGGAAGCCGAAGCAAACATAAAAAAGCGATATCCTTATCTCTTCTACTCTACTCAAGCCTAAGGTAATAAGTTAATCCTATCTTTGGTGTCATGTCATGTACTTCAACCCTTCTATGTCATATTGCATATATACATACTCATAATGACATGTTTTGATAATGTTCGATGCATAAGTTTGAGATTTCATGAAAATAATATTTAAGTTGCATTGATACATTTAGGTTAGGGCTGGAATTTGTCTTTCCACTCCTTACTAGCATTTTGCCTTCACATTCAAGGATGAATGTTCCCAAGGGGGACATATTGTAATGCCCTAGATCTTAAGCTAAGACCCGAGTCATTCCTCGTACACGTATAGATTCAACATGATGACTTTTAATGTGATGGTATCCATTTCTAAGTATTCAAAATCTATTACATGTGGTTTGGGATCATAAGGGATCTGTTACCTCAAGCCAAGACTAAAGGATTTTCAATTGAGAAAGTTTTGGTGTGAATTCATATAAGAGTTGAATTCAAATGGGCATAACTCTTAGCAAATAATGAATTAGGTGACCCACTACCAATTAAATTATAGGTCTTTGAATTATCTTTTCAATGTATCTGATTTTACCTTATTCCGAGCATTTTACTAAAGCCTGTCTGGGCTGTCAAAAAGGGAGACAACCATTTTGACCGCTGAATGGGTCACCAAATCACTTCGAAAAGTTTTAAAAATTGTCAAAAAAGATTATTTGAAGGTCCCATTTGGCGTATCATCGAATGGATCAGCGATGGAATCTCTAGAGAGCCAATTTTGTCACTGGGATACATTAAAATGTCATTTTTTGAACTTTTGATGATATTTATACTTTCACAAGAAGGGGTTTTTGAATTGAGACACCATATACGCTCTTCCAAGAAATCTTAGTCCTAATTCTCTCCCAAAGAAATCCACCATCCAATTTCAACATTCTCTAGAGCTTTCATTGGAATTCAAGAACTTAAGTGAATCCTTAAAGTCTCCTCAAGTTTCTTTCAAGTAATTTCAAGAATTTAACGTATGTGGGTTTGATTCTTGTTTCCTTTCAACCAAGAAGTCCTCTTCCAAAACCAAACGATGAATTATGAATTTTCAATCTTTGATTTATGGGTAATTGCATATTAATTGATATTTTCTTAGATTATGATTATTCATGCATTCTTACGAATATTTAGGAATATTTATCAAGGTTTTTCATGATTTAATTCAAGCATTACGAATTTGCATGATTTAACCTAATCTACACTTTCAAACTTAGAACTCTCTTATGGGTTAATATGATTTTTATCCTATATTGCTTAATTGATTATTTTAACCTTGATTATGATTCAATTACATGATTGTAAGGTTATTTTACAAATATCAAATATGAACTATGTTGATTTATGAATTTCGAATATTGACCTTCATGACATGAACTTGAGTATATGATTTTGAACAAGGACCAGAACTATAAGTTTTAATCGATGTTGGGTTATTCAAGACCCACTCTGGATATTCTAATTTTTTTCTATGAAGCTATTCTTAAGTAAAAGTTAAATATATTTTGACAAGCTAAGACCTTCTAAATTAAGTTGAGTTTGGATTATTTCATTTATACATTGTCCATTTTCATGGGATTTTGACTTAGCACCGAATGAGTTAGGAGTGAGGCTCCATCCATGGGGTCTTATATAAAGCTTCTAATCTCAAAACTACATACCACTATAGGATATTTTGATTTTGCCTTTTTAGGCCTTCCAATTTTGCCTTTTTAGGCCTTCCGACTAGTGGATTCATCTAGTATTTCCATTTCTGGAGTTTATCTTGGCAAGTAGGCTCACTCTTTTTCCAGTGTAGAGCATAACACCAGTATTCCATATTATAGATCATATGATTTTGTCGGTTACAGTTTTATTCCCACACTTATTTTCTTATGTGCTTCGTCCTATGCATTATCATGACATTATTTCACACTTTATTTTTAAACTGATTATATTATTAAAGCTTCAAAATTTGGGCATATTTGGTACGCATAGTTTGTCATTATATTACTAACTGCATTTTGTATACATGCTTATAATCATGGAGGGATCGGTGATCTACCGTATCCTCCTCCTCGTGTCTAGGTTGATCGTAAAGACTCTGAGCTTTGGTGAGTTCTCATTCACTAGGAACGGAGTCCATATTTTCTTGATTTACTTTTATTATTTCAGATAAATTATGTATTTTCTTCTATGACTTTGTATCAAGGGGTTCAAATTTGTATTTTTGGCTCCATTTATTGTCTTTTGTTTAAAGGTGTATTTGGACTACTACTTAACTTTGATTAACTTGTGCTAGTAATTCTGTTAAAATTACTGTTGTTGTAACTTCTTCTGATGTTCCACTTTTAGCTATGATTTGTCCCTTAGTCCCACTCCCCATTTCATATTATCACTTGCCTATTATTCATTATTTAAACCTATGAAGAGCATGTATGATCTAAGGGGCTTGTTTGGGGACGTACAAGTTCTCATTCATCATTTTAAACCTAGGCCCTAGGTTCGGATCGTGACACTTTCCTTATCTATGTAAGAGAAGTATGTAGATATGCATACATGTTTAAAATAACCGATAAAGAACATACTAGTAATAGATAAATTTGGAGAGAGATATAAGTTTGACATTATTGTGCAGAAATAATTTGAGAAACTGAGAATTTGGTTTTATTAGAATGTGAAAAAGAGAAGATTATAAGTTATAGATTGGTCAATTATGTGAAAAAAGTTTCTTTTAGTAGATAGTCCATATATGTTTTTTAATTGAAACAACTACGTAAATTGTGAGTGCATTAGAAAGTATTATTAATATGAAAACATGTACCCTGTTGCTTGGAAAATGCCATGAGATCAGTAGAGTTGAACTGTTTATTACCACAACTGAATGTTTGTTTGTACTTTGCTAGATAATCATTGTAAGAATAGTAAAGTTGTGCCAGTAACATATCGAGAAATTGGCTCCATCTCTAAGGTGAATTAGACCCCATAAATTTACATATTGAGAATTGGCTCCTCCTAGTTTCTCTATACAACCATGTTGTAGCCCACAACGACTCATCATATATTTTGCACATTTTAGAAGTTAAATTTCATATGTAACCAATTAACCAATATCTAAAATGAACATAATTAAGAAAGTTGATTTCTCGGTCTATTATTTATCATTATGAATAATTTTGAATTAATTTACTGATTTTTTTGTTGGAACAGGAATGGATAAAAGTTTATTGAATATTAGGAATAGAATTGACAAAAATTATTAAGATGGAGTAGAAGATTTTCTTAATTGGGCATTCAATCAACCCGAGGTGAACTCTATGATTCGATGTCCTTGTAAAGAATGTATAACACTACGTTCAAGATAAGAATTGATGTAAGAGGTGACTTATTGAAGAAAGGCTTCTGGGATTCCTATAAGGTGTGGGACTTGCATGGAGAAGTATTAGTTAGAGATAAAAATTCTAATATCGGACGTAATGATGAAGTATATGTTGATAGCACTGAAAAGGATGGCATTACTCAAATGATTCATGGTGCTTGTGCATATATGAAGGTTGAGAATAATGCTGATTCTTCGGAGGGAAATGAAGAGCCAAATATGCATGCTATGAAGTTCTACAAATTGTTAGAAGAAGGTAAGACATAACTTTATCCTGGTTGCACAAAAGTCTCAAAGTTGTTTTTTATTGTTAAATTACTTCACTTGAAGTTCCTTAACCATTGGAGCAACAAATATATGGATGAGTTATTAAGTGTCTTTAAAGAAGTCTTTCCTGGGGGATCATTTGTACCTAGTTATTTCTATGAAGCAAAGAAAGTTCTTTGTGACCTAGGTTGGGGTATACCAAATAGTTGCATTCTAAAATAATTGTATTTTATATTGGAGTGATTATGCTAATGCTCAATCATGTCCTAAGTGTGGTGAGTCTAGATGAAAGTCAGTAGAACCCAAAGGAAAGAAAGTAGCTCATAAAGTATTGCGATATTTTCCAATCAAACCAAGGCTTCAAAGATTATACCTGGCAAAAGAGACTTAAAAAAAGATGAGATGTTACAAGGAGGAAAATATTGATGACGGTGTCTTGCGTCATCCATTTGACTCACTAGAATGGAAATCTTTCAATGAGGGTCATTCTACCTTTTCAGCCAAGTTAAGAAATATGTTATTAGGTTTAGCAAGTGATGAGTTTTAACCTTTTGGGAATATGAGTTCCAATCATAGTATTTGACCTATCGTTCTAGTTATATATCATTTTTCATAATGAGATTGCATGAAAGATCCATATTTCATGATGACACTTCTTATTCTAGGCCATAAGTCTCTAGGCAATGATATTGATGTATAATTATAGACAATGATTGAAGAGTTGAAGGAATTATGGGATGGAGTGGAGACTTACGATGCACACTCCAAATCTAATTTTCTTATGTGTGTGGCTTTCCTGTAGACAATTAATGTCTTTCCTTCATATGGAAACTTTTTAGGATGGTCAACCAAAGGCAAGTTTTCAAGCACTTGTTTCCATAAAGACACACAATCGATTTTCTTATGCAAAAAGTTGTGTTATATGGTCCAATATTTCTTCCTTCCCATGAATCATCCATGGCATAAAAATAAAGTGTTATTTGATGGGAAAGTGAAAATGAAAGTCGTACCTAGATCTTTAATGGGTGATGAAGCACTTATGCAATTAGAAGAGTTGGGAAAATGAGTTTTGATAAAGGAACAAAGCGAAAGCATAATGTTTTTAACAATGCTTATAATTGGAAGAAGAAAATTATCTTTTTCCAATTGCCTTATCAAAAGAGTTTTAAGTTAAGACAACCTTGATGTGATGCAAATAGAAAGAAATGTGTCCGATAATATTTTATCAACTGTGATGAGTGTGGTTGGTAAGACAAAGGACACATTGAAAAGTAGATATGATTTGGTGGACCTTGGTATTAGGCAGGGGTTGCATCCAACTGAGGACGGGGATAGTATTTTATTGCCGACAACTTATTATGTATTGTCCATCAAAGAGAAGTTTAAGTTATGCCATCTCTTAGCTAATTTAAAGGTTCAAGATGCCTTTTCATCAAATATTTCAACTTGTGTTAATGTGCTTGAAAAGAAAATACATGGATTGAAGTGTCATGTTCATCATGTATTATTGTAAGATATTTTATGTAATGACCTCGTTGGTTATTTTTGAGCTTATCTATGAAAATTTTGATTTTGTCCTTTCGTAGGTTATTTTGGATCTATTTTGAACTATCTATATTGTTGGAACTGAGATCTTGTGTTTTAAAAGTGGAAAATATGAGTTTTGACATTTTTTAAAGCTTAAGTTATTAAAAAGGTGAGTTTTTGTACCATTCTGAGTTTTGAGTGTTGGATAAAAAATCTGTCAATTCCATTAGCTCTGAAATGTCAAATCTTATCTAAGAGAAGTTACAAAACTGAATTCAGAGTTAAAATAATAATTTTAGATCCAAAGTTACATTTTTAGTTATTTTTGTAGCCAAAGTTTTACTTTGATCTGCATGCGGAGTTTGAAAGCTCGGATTAAAATTTCAACAATTTTAATAGATTTGGATGGTGAAACTAAAATTGAAAATTGCTTTGTAATAATTTTCAGAGTTTTCGAGAGCAGTTTTAGTATTTTGAATTTTAAACTAATTTATTTAAGTTGCATTAGTAATTGTGTCGAGGAGACCTCATAATCGATTTTTGATTGTTTCGTTGAGTTTGAATCACTGTTTCTGGTATGGATATATGTCTGGTTTGTGAAATTTTGATTTTGAATGAATCGTAATTGTCTATTCCTAGTTTGATGTTAGTTGTGTTTTTCTTGTGTGAAAATAAATCTTGTATAGTTACATATCTTATCCGCATTCATGGACTTGACCCTCGCGTTCACGGAGGTCAAGCCTTCCTCTACTCTACATTCGCGGAGGTTTAGCTAGTGGACCTTCCGTGTTCATGAGTCTAGACCCATGTTCGCGGTGTTGTGTTGAGTTTTTCCTCCGCATTCACAGAGTACATTTTATGCCTGATCAGTATTAATTCTGAGAAATACCATTTTACTCTATTTTCAAATATTTTAAGTTTATGGGGTGATTTTTGACAAAGCTTTTTGTGGAAATCTTTTGGGTAAGTATTTCTATCATCATTTTAATTAATTTTTGTGACTTTTATTGGAATGACCCAAACTTTTGATAAACTTATCTATGCTTAACTCACTGGTTTCCAGCTCGTCTTAAGTAGTTTATGAATGTTTTGGGTCTCACTTGTCAAGTCTTGACCAAAGGAACTCATTCGGGTAAGTTTTGCATGAGGATTGGTGGACGAACTAACTTTAAATAGACATATCTCTTAGCACGGGATGAACTGGATAGTCCATGACCTATCAAATTGAGGCTCATTGAGTTATATTTCCAATGCACTTGGTTTCACTTGATTTAGAATTCGGATGGAGAAGTTATGACTTTCTTGCTAAAGCTGCCTGCACAGGGATTAAATCTGGAAATTTGACTAAGGCATTGTTCCAGGGGACCCTGTACGGGTCGTGAAGCCTTATACGGTCCGTGTGGGGGTCTCTTGGTCCTCAACATGGGCGTGGTGAGGTGTTTCATGATGTCCCCAACCCAAGGAATGATTCTAAGCATAAGGTTAGCGTTCCAGAACTTGCGTCATCAAGATGGAAGCCCTCACGGGCCTTGTGACCTTTGATGGATCGTGTGGCTTCTCGTGGTGCCAACCCTTGGTAAATATTTAGCCAAGTGAGGTACCACGTACCAGTACACGAGCCGTGTGACCCCTAATGGGACACCCAAATCAGTTTATACTCCTTAATTACTATTCATTCTTATTTTAACACTTAGATTCTCATTATCTCACTTAAATGCTTTGTGAATGCTATTTTCAAGTTCTAAATGGAGGATTCCCAAGGAACCTTCAAGCTCAAGCTAAATTCACTTTCAATCCCTCAATCCAAGCTTATTTATTTGGTTTAGGGTCATCATGGGTCTCCTATATCAAGCCAAGCTCTAATGCATTCCATTGGCTATGTTTTTCATATGAATCGGTATAAGGATAAAATTTAAATGATCATATCTCCTTGCACAAAAAGAACTGGGTATTCTACAACCTACTAAGTTGAATCTTTTTGAATCATCTTTCCAACGCATCTGATTTCACCCAATTTTGAGTTCGGAGTAAGAAGTTATGCTTATTTTCATAGAAGTTGTCTGGGCTGGGACAGTGCGCATTCGCGAACCGTGAAAAACTTCACCACCCGTGAATCCACTCGTGGTATGGTTCGAATAAAATTCTAAGTCTCATTTTACTAAGGTATTTTTAATAATTTGGCCCGTTCCCAAGGTTTTTAATGACCTTTTCACCTATCCTATGCCCCTAAATCAAATTTTATTCATTCACCCTCATACAAAATCCATTCAAACACTTAGAAATTTTTCATCACTCTCTTAAGAACTCCTTCAAGGCTCTTTTGAAGACTTGACTTGGGAATCAAGGGAAGACCCTCCTTGACTTGACTTGGAAACTTTGATCGATGATTTCTCCTTCGATTTGAACTTGATTTTTATGGAATTTTCACCCACAAACTTTTTTTCTTGTATAGAATCATAATTTTGAGTCAATTTTCAAATTTGAAAACTTCAAATTTTAGCTCTAATTTTGATAATTTTTCCCTAAACCTAATTCATTCCAATATGAGTATGAAAATTCATCTCTTGATGCTTAGTATTTATTTTTGATAGTAGTTGTTTGATTTGGGGATCGTTTGGAGGCTTGGGTTGATAGGTAAGTTTGTTCGAGTATAGTTTTGGCATCGAGGTAGGTTCAACTAACCTTTTTGGGTTTGAATTTGAGTTATTGGATATGTTTATGTGATAATTGTAAGTTCTACATTGATTCATGAGTAAATAGGCCGATATGATAGAATTTTAGATGGAAATTTAATACCAATTACGCCAAAATTTGAGTAAATTGTGATCTTATTGATAAATATTAAGGACCCAGACTTTGAAAAACCTTATCGATGTAAAGTACAATGATTTCAAGCTTATTTTGTGTGATTTATGATCATCATGGGTCTCCTTTGTCAAGCCATGTCAAAGGAATTCCATTTGCTAAGCTTTTCATAAGAACCAATGGAAGGGTCAACTTTAAATGATAATATGTCTTAGCACAAGATGAACTAGGTGGTATACAACCTATAAAATTGAAACTCTTTGAGTTATCTTTTCAACACATCCAGTTTCACTTAATTCTGAGTTTAAATCAAGAAGTTATGCCCATTTTCGTAAAGCCCATCTGTGTAAGGGTTGTGCTGTGTTCCTTGTGTTTTTGGCTAAGACAGGCTACCAGGAGATCCCAAACGGGTCATATGACCTCCCACAATCTGTGGTAAGATACTATAGTACTGCTTTCTTCCAAAAATATGGTTCTAAGTGTGGAATTACTATCTCAAAACTTTCATCATTGAAATGGAAGGTTGAAACTACCTATGTTCCTTGAGATGGATCGTGTGGCCTTTAGTATAGTCGACCTTGTCTGGAATGTTTGCCAAGGGAAGAACCACGACCCGTGGTGACCTTCCATGGGACCACTGACAATTTTTACATGATCATTTCATTAATGGATTATTTGTAATTTTGATTATTTACTAAGGTCGTTTTACACTTTCTAAGCCCTCCCAAATATCTGAATTGTCTTATACTCCTCTATTCTCATTCAATTCAATTCATTACACTTAGAATATTCAAATCCTCTCTTCCAAGAACTCCTCTTAAGGGTGCCATTGGAGATATCGCTTGGAGCTTAAAGAAGGTTTTCTTTCCCAATCTTTTCTTTTTGATTCGTCTAAATTAACCGAGGAATGTCGGGTTGATTCATGGTCCTCATTCAACAATGAAGATCCAAAATCTTTCTACACTTTAAATTATGAATTTCAAGCTTCAATTGATTATGGATCTTTTAAATTATTTATGATTTGATCAAATTAAAGTATGGACAATGTTTAATTATTGAATTTAAAGTGATTTATGCCAAATTATGATGAAGAACATTGATATTATGAAGGTCCAATTACACATGTCCCTTTAATCTTTAAATCTATGCATGTATAATATTATTTGAGTTTTAATTATTGATTTAATTATGAATTTCATATGGATTCTTCCTATTATGAGTTTAAACTTATGAATTTTAATTGCCCATGCTATTCCATCATCATTCATGACATTTGCATACATGAGCATTAGTTTCTATAAAGTGTATGATGTGGGTTAAGCCCAACCTTGACTATGACTATGATTTTGAACAAGTATGGAATGACAAACTTGTGATCACAATATGTCAATGATTTGACTCTTTGAGCAACTCTGTGTGTTTCCACCAATATGTATATGTTTTGATCAGTTATTCCTATGCATGGATTATGACATGAATTGGAATATGTTGTGCTATTAAGCCTAAGTATGCATTGATATGATTTGGAAAAGTCTTATGCCTCTTTTGAAAGCATGTATATGTATATGTATTCCCGTGGGATGTTGACCTAATATCGAATGAAATTGGGGGCGTCAGGGCTATCCCCAAGGATCTATCCATTTCTCTAAAACTACATGCCAGCATAGGGCCTCTTTTATGGGATGATTATGATATGATATGAAAATCCTTCTGAAAAGACTGGGTCGTAAGGAAGGTGGCCATCACACCAAAAAGATTGGGTCATAAGGTGTGGTGTGGGCTACCTTTGAAAGGTAGTCCACCACTATTCTGATGTAGGGTCTTGGCATCGGGAGTTCATGTATTAGCTCACATGGATTGTGATGCCAATTATGGTATCATATTCAATATGTTAAGCATTATAGCATTCATGCATCATCAATTTCATGGCATATTGACGTATTACTCTTCCTTGTATATATACTTCTTTCTGTATATTTGCCCTTGTCATCTAATATTGTTTCATAGGTTATTCATATTCATGTACATTGCATGCCCGTATAATTAGTACATCCAAATGTACTAATACATACTCTTTTGCCTACATGATCTAACCATGTAGGGACAAAACACTATCACCTTCCACCGTTTGACGGCTAACTTGAGCGACAAGAAGTTGATTGTGGTGAGTCCTATCATCCAAGGACAAAGCCACTTATCATCTACCTATTATGTTATGATGTTTATGTTTTCACTTTGAGGGTGAGCCCGGGACATCTCTTGGCCCTCGTCCTATTCTACCTATAGAGGCATTGTTGGACATCTTGAAGTCTTTCGGACAATTATGTTATATGTATTTTGAGATGATCTTGTTATGTGTTATGTAGGGACGACATGACTATGTGATATGAGATGATGTAAAAAGTCCTAAGCCTTTATGATATCCCCATAGCTTGTGTCCTCCTTACCCGTCCCTTAGTTTTATGTGTTATGTGCCATGTGACTCCATGCTAATCCCTATCCCTATGACATACCCATAGCTAGAGTCATACTTACCCATCCCGTAGAACTATGTGTTTAATATACATCTATGCGCTTCCGAATTGATGATGTGCAAATGTATGCTATGAGACTTGTTTGGGGATTCTTGAGTTCCCATTTGTCGTTTCACTCCTAGGCCCTAGTCCTAGGTCGTGACATAAATTGAGATGAAATCTTGAGAATTGAGATACTTTTGATATTATTGTGATAATATGAAACTTGTGATACCATTTGGAGAGTTTTGTGGAAAATTGATGATACTTGTGATACATTCAGAATTTATGAACATATTTTGGGACTTGAGAAGTTTGGATTCATTGACATTTTGATTATTGATGAGAGAGTGGCGATATGAGACTTATTGATGGCATAGTGGTACTAGTTGATGCACTTAGCATAGCATTATTTTATTTTATAGATATTGTACAATCTGTCACGACCCAAACCTATGGCCTAGGTGTGACACGGCGAATGAGAACCCGAAGGTCCCCAGATAAGCCTATTATATCATACATGCACTTCATAGGTTCGAATAAAGAATAATAGATGAGTGACAATAGGAAATGGGGAATGAGACTTTGTCACGACCCGGATAGGGAGCCTAGATGTGACATGGCGAAGGAGGACCCTAAGACCCTCGATCAAGCCATCATAACATCATTACACTCATCATCGGTTCGGAAACGCGGAAGCTAAGCATGTAGCACATAAGCTCTAAGGATTTAGGGGCTTGGGACTCAAGCTATGGGGACAATACGGGAAAGGGACAAACATGCTTGCACATAGCACATAGTCATACATCATGCTCAACATTCAAGTCATTATAATAACATAGGAACATAAGCCAT
>JBCEWC010009059.1:0-19168 GCA_038996855.1 Solanum aculeatissimum
AAGTGAAAGTAGGAGACTTAGAATAGATGAATGAGGGTTTGGGGATTGATTTAGGGGTTTAGGAGACCTTAGGATACTTAAAAGGGACTTAGGGAATTATTAAATCACGAAATTACCATTAATAAAACAGACTTTTATATTCCAAGCAAAGTCAAACGGAGGTTCTACAGTGCCCGTGTACTTGACTCACGGACCGTTCAACTGTCCATCAAACTATACTTAGCCAAATGTTTAACGCGAACTCTCGGAGGACTTTCTGAACCACTTGACGGGAGGTTTCACAGACCGTATGGCTTCACACGGACCATGTACTGGTCCGTGGAGCCACAATTGGACAAGGAATGAACTCCCAAGCTAAGCCAAGCTACTTCCCCACTTGACGAGCCACTTCACGGACCGTCAAATGGCTCATGGATCATGGGGTGGTCTGTGGCCTATGACTTGTGTCCTGGGGTAGTTCCTGGACACCCCTTGCTCTCTGTATCTTTAAACGGATCCCCACATGGACCGTGCCAAAGCTCACGGTCTGTGGCCCTAGCCTTGGGCCCTTTTCAGGGCCTATCTCAAATATCATTCGAATTTTTGGCAGTCCTATTGTTCTGGCGATAACTTTCTCATCCGAACTCCGAATCGGGTTAAACTAGTTGCATTGAAATTCTAACTCAAATAGAGTCAATTTGATATATAGAATTCCACACGCTTCAACCAGAATCAAAAGTTATGCCAGTTCAAAGTCTACTGTCCAAACGGCCTCTCTAGGCCACCAAAAGATCCATTTTGCGTTCGGCCACTTAAACTCAACCCGTGGCTACCAAAACTCAACCATGACCAATATAACATCATACAAGACCAACCATAAGGAGTTTTCAAAAAATTGTGGGTTGTTATAGTGCATAAGGGTGTAAACAAACCATGAGAATTATAGTCATATCATAGATATTATGTGATCACACTCTTGTCATAATCACACTTATCTTGAAATCATAGTCATAGTTCTTAGTCATATCCATATAAAACTTTATGAAAAGCCATAATCATGCATGCATATGTAATGAGGAATAGAGGAGTAGCATGGGTACTTGAAATTCATACTTAAATCATGAAATTAAGATAGAATCATTCATAAAACATGATAAAATCAGCATTCACATCAGAAGTCATACTACTCATGCATGAAAACAAACAAAAAAGGGACATGTAAGCTCATATCTTTAAAAAAATCATGTAAATCAATGAAACAAGGAGTAGTTCATACTTGGTTTATCATTTGAAGATGACTCAAACATAATTTTAGCAATTCAAATCCAAATCATAAAAATCACCTCTCAAGTTCACTTAAAGTTCATGAAAATTTAAAAATAGAAGTTGGGATTCATGATTGAAATGGAATCATGAATGAAACCACACATACCTAGCTTAAATTATGGAGTTTGAGATGAATTTAGCTTGAATATTTGATCCCCTGGAAGAATTCCCAACTAAAGCTTGAATGAGAACTTAGAAGGTGAATTTGAATGAGTAAAAATGAGAGCCTAAGTGTTATGAAATGTATGAAATGTTATGAGAGCCTTAGGAAATGATTTAAGGTAATATAATAGTCATAAAACGTGCCTAAGGGTGTTAGTAAAGGGGAAAAAGACCCCCATATCCTTATTGTAATGTATCAGAAAAATGGTGCAAGTGCTTTTCATAGAACCACCTTCACCACGGGCCATGGTGGGTTCTGTGGTGTGCACCCTTAGAAAAATCATGCGGATAGGTTTCACAAAAATAGGCATAACGTCTTGCTCCAATCTCAGAATTAAATGATATTGGATGCTTTGTAAAGCTAATTCAAAGATCTAAAATTTGGTAGGTCATGGACTACATAAATATATTTGTACAAGTAGAGATGACCATTTGAAGTTGACCCTTATATTAATTCATCTGAAAAACTTAGCTAATGGAATTTCTTTGGACTTGGCTTGAGGTACGGGACCCTTATGACCATACACCACATACATAATATTAGATTAAAGACTTGAAAGTTAATTTATATTGAACTTGAAGGTTTCATGGAGATCCTTCGACTAAAGCTTGAAAAGAGGATTCGGAAGGCGTTTTGACTGAGCGAAAGAAAGACTAAATGTTAGAATAAATGAAGCGAAAGAAAATGAATATGTCATGATTTCGGGGTGTTAATATAGTCATAAAATACCTTAAAGACTAGAGGGTGAGGATAAATTACCAAAAAGACCTCACTTAAGATGAGTCCAAAGTGCTGCCAAAAGTCTTGGACGGAACCCTCTATAGTTGTGGTTTGTGAATTGAGGCAAAAACTTAAAGGCCTTGTGAAGGTCCCCTCCATGAGGCACACCACGGATCATGGTATGATCTAAGGTGGGAACACCCTCTAGAAAGCCTCATGGCTTAAGAAAAACATCCCCGTTCAAGGACAAGGCACCCTTTACAAGGCACTCCACGGTCCGTGGAATGCACCACGGGTTGTAGGTATTCCTTGAGGGAACCCTTGGCCAAAAACTTTCTAAAAATATTTTTCATGCATTGTTAAGGCCTCTTGAGGTCCAGGTCCTTACGTCATTTACCACTTAGGAATATTCCTCCTCGAATGAGCTAGAATTTAGCTTGAAAAGTTTGATTTGAATATGAAACAGTCCAACATGAAAGAACAACACATATTCAACATTTAAAATCATGAAATCATTAACTCCATGCTAAAATCATCATTTAAATTAGTTTCATGCATATGTATTCACGTCATGATAGAAAAATATAGAAATAAAGGAATTTAGGCCATTTGGATAAGAAGAGCCTAGTACCTTGGGCTTGAGTAGATTGGAATAGATAGGTATTGCTTCATCAATTCCGATTCTGCTTCTCATTTAGAACTCTTAACGTTTTGGTTCCTCCAAAGGACTTTAACCGATCTTTGTTGCGAAGCCATTTCACTTGCCTGTCTAAATCTCAATCGGCACCTCTTCATAGGTCAAGTTCTCCTCAACATCAACACCTTCCAAAGACACAATTGAACTAGGATCACCAACCAACTTCCTCAACCTCGACACATAGAAAACCAGGTGAATAGAACTTATATTTGAAGGCAACTCCAATCTATAACCCACATCACCAATTCGTTCAACAACCTCATAGAGGCCTATATACCAAGGACTCGACTTTCCCTTTTTATCAAAATACATCACACCCTTTATAGGTGAAATTTCACATATACCGAATCATCGGCAAAGAACTCAAGGTCCCTTTTTCTAATATCTGAATACGACTTTTGACGACTTGAGCCATTTTCAACTTCTATCAAAACAACTTCCCCATTTTCCATAGCATCTAACACCAAAATTTTGGGTCAATCAATGTCATCTCACCTATCCTAAACCAACCTACTGGGGATCTACATCTTCTTCCATATAAAGACTCAAATGGGACCATTCTAATGCTAGTCATGACAACTGTTGATGTAGACAAACTCAATGAGGAGTAAATGATCATCATTGCTACCCTTGAACTCCAACACACTAGCCCTCTTCATGTTTTCTAAGGTCCAAATTATCCCTTCGACTATCACTATCTTGAAACACACAGCCTGCTTTGTTATCGAACATACTATCTCTCCCTTGGGAGGAAACACCTACCTTCTATTAGGAAATCAACTTCTTCCACTCAACCAATGATAGGTCTAGGTCCTGCCTTACCTTGACATCAACTACCACCAAAGATTCAGCCTCATTCTGAACATAGACACCGTCATCATTAGATTCACTCAGCTTAACTCCCAATCTTGTCAATCGGTATACATCATTCACTAACTCTCTCTTGGCTTCATCCATATGATCAACTACAACATTTGCCTTGCCTGGTTGGCTTTCCGAACCAAGGTAACTCTCCCCTAACAATTATTTTAACTAATCCTTCCACCCCTTTAATTCTGCCAGGGCCATTCGATAAGGAGGAATGGAGATGAGTCAGGTATCGAAAAGAAGGTCTATGCCAAAGTCTACTCCCCTAAAAAATAATCCATCCTAAGAATGACATTAAAATCAACCATTTCAAGATCAGCAAGACCACAAGAAAGAAATTTATGCAAGGCTAAAACAGGGCAACTTCGATAGACTCAATGGGCTATAATTGACCCACCCATAGGCTCCTGAGGAGCTTGATCTTCACTAGTAGGCATATCTCTAGGCTTTGGTGTCCATCTTAGAGACATCATCTATAAGGCACAAATAACAATCATTAGAGATAGGAAGTCTAAGGACACGCTCTATGGCACGATATGAATCATGAAGAAGTGAAACATTTTCTAAAATGCCTTGTAGCCTACTACTCATAGATGTAACACGCTTCACACCCATGAATAAGATTCTACATGACGTGATATGTTGGACTTCTAAGACTATTTTAAAACCTTAGTACTTTGATACCAAGTTTATCACGACCCAAGCTTATGACCTAGCTATAACACGGTGAATGAGATCTCTGAAGGAAACTCTAACTAAACCTTAGCATACATACAAGCATCAAAGGTGAAATCAAGAATAGATACATAAGTGGAAAAATATACATTGTTTGAATCATAGCATGATACATAGCATAAGATAGGTCATAAGATAGAGTATACAAGACTGTATCTGAAGTACATACATATGTCCAAAATATGCCTCTAGACTATAACATAAGATGGGGTCTTAGACACTCCCTGGATCATGTAGAATAATAAAGAAAGTATTGTCTCTAATACAACCATAACATGAAAAGAGTGATAGTAAACCTTGTCCTCGAAGTTGGAGAACTCACTCAATCTGGATCGTGATAATAGCAAAATCTAGCCACGAGCATAATCATAAGTATCACCTACTTCTACATTGTGATATAATGCAGGCATAGAGTATGCATTAGTACTTTGAAATATACTAAGTATGCAGGTACGCAGTGTAAATGAATCATGTTAAAACCTGCATTAAGTGTTAGATGACAAGGGCACATATATAGAATAAAAGTATATAGAAATGAATATCATATCAAGATGCCTTAAATCATGATGTATGAGTTTATAGTACATAAACATAGCAGGGATGTAACCTCAACTGACATGTAAGACCATGTGAGCTATTACATAAAATCTCAATGTTGTCTCTATACCAAAAAAAGAGTGGACTACTTGCCAAAGATAACCCATACCTTACCTTCGGGCATTGTCCATTTCAGAGAGTAATTTATGTTCACAATCATAATCATTCACAAAGGGGCATAAACATGAAGCTACGCTGGCACATAGTTATGAGAAAGATAGGCTTTATATAAGGACCCTTGAGGATAGTCCCCCACCTTCAATCTCATTCAGTGCTAAGACATCATCCCACAGGAATACATATACATATACATACTCAGAAAAAGATTATAAGTCATTTCAAATCATAGTCATGCATATTTGGGCTTAAAATCAAAATCATACTTTATTTCATACTTCCATGCATAGGAATAGTCATTCATAACTTGTACATAATGGTGTAAACACATTCATGAGGTTTAAAGTCGTATCATAGATATTATGTGATCATATTCTTGTCATAAACATACTTATCTTGAAATCATAGTCATAGCTCATAGTCACATCCATAGTAAAACTTCATGAAAAACCATGATCATGCATGCATATGTCATGAGGAATAGAGGAATAGAATAGGTACTTGAAATTCATACTTAAATCATGAAATTAAGATAGAATCATTCATAAAATATGATAAAAATAAACATTCAGATCATAAGTCATACTACTCATGCATGAAAACAAGTTTAAAAGGGACATGCATCTCAAATCTTATAAAAATTATGTAAATCAATGAAACAAGAAATAATTAATACTTAGTTTATCATTTAAAGATGACTCATAACATAATTTTAGAAATTCAAATCCAAATCATAAAAATCACCTCTCAAGTTCACTTAAAGTTCATGAAAATTTGAAAATAGAAGTTGGCCTTCATGATTGAAATGGAATCATGAATGAAACCATGCATACCTAGCTTAGATTGAGGAGTTTGAGATGAATTTAGCTTGAATCCTTGATATCCTTGAAGAATCCCAACTTGAGCTTGAATAAGAACTTGAAAGGTGAATTTGAATGAGTAAAAATGAAAGCCTAAGTGTTATGAAATGTATGGAATGTTATGAGAGCCTTAGGAAATGATTTAGGGGAATATAGTAGTCATAAAATGGGCCTAAGCGTGTTAGGAAAGGGGAAAAAACCCCTCATACACTTATTGGAATACACCATAAAAATAGTGTAGGTGTTTTTCAAAGAACCACCTTTAGGGGTCGTGGTGCGCACCAACGGTCGTGGTGGGTTCCGTGGTGTGCGCCCTTAGAAAAATCTTGCTGACAGGTTTCACAAAAATGGGCATAACTTCTTGCTTCAAACTCAAAATTAGGTAAAATTGGATGCGTTGGAAATCTAATTCAAAGAGATACAATTTGGTAGGTCATGCCCCACCAATTGTATTTTTGAAAGTAAATATGACCATTTGAAGTTGACCCATATACTGATTCATGAAAAAACTTAGTCAATGGAATTCCTTTGGACTTGGCTTGAGGTAGGAGGTGCCTTATGACCATAAACCACATACATAAGCTTGGATTGAAGGCTTGAAAGTGGATTTAGATTGAGCTTGTAGGTTACATAGAGATCCTTCGACTAGAGCTTGAAAGGAGGATTCAAAAGGCGTTTTGAGTGAGCGAAAGAGAGACTAAATGTTAGAATAAATAAAGCAAATGAAAATGAATAAGGCATGATTTAGGAGTGTTAATATAGTCATAAGAGCCTAAAATACCAAAGAGTGGGGTCAAATTACCAAAAAGACCTCACTTAAAATGAACCCAAAGTGTTGTCAAGAGCCCTGGATGGAACCCCGCTGGGTCGTGGTGTGCACCATGGACCGTACAGGGGTCTGTGGTTGGTGACTTGAGGCAAAAACTTGAGGGCCTTGGAAGGTTCCCCTCCACAAGGTACACCATGGCTCGTGGTATGCACTACTGGCCGTGGTGGGCACACCCTCTAGGCAGCCTCATGGCTTTAGCAAAACATCCTCGTTCAAGGCGAAGAAACCCTTCACGAGGCACTCCACGGTCCGTGGAGTGCACAGGCTGTGGGGTGCTCCTTGGAGGGCACCCTTGACCAAAAACCTTCTAAAACAGATTTTCATGCATTGCTAAGGTCTCCCAAGGTCCGGGTCCTTACATGACCAATGGGTAATAAAGATAAAGGTTAAATATAGCTTACCCAATAGTTTTCTCGCAAAAATCTCTTCGCAAATTGTCTAGTTGAGCTTGAAAATGATAGGAAAAATCAAATTCTGACTTTATAGAAAAAATTACTTTTTAGGCCAAAATTGTTCTCCATGATTGTAGTCTAGGCCCCGTGAACATAAAGATAAACGGTTAAAGGGCTTTGCAATCGCGGCCCTAGCCTTCACGAATGTGGAGGTCATGTCAATTGACCTTTCGTGATTGCAGACTAAGCTCCACGAATGTGAATGAATTTGTCGACAAAGCTTTGCGAACACGATGGGGAGGTCCGCGAATGCGTAGAGGAATAGAATGCACAAGATATCACTAATTTTCACATAGCACAAATTCATGGAATTGACCCTCAAGATTCATTTGGAATTTTGTACACATAAATCATATATGTAACCCTACTATATTCGATATTCTAGACTCAATGGAATGTTGAAATTCGAATCCGAGGTCTCCTTATTTTGAAACTCAATAAGTCGCAACTAAACTAACTTAAGGCATTTGAAATACCAAAAAACTATCAAAATACTCAAAAACTATGACGAAACTCATTTTAGCAGTAAAATCACCTCTCGAAACCAATGAAATCATTAGAAATCTAATCTGAGCATCCAAACTCAAAATATTGACCTAAGTCAAACCTAAACCTAAGTCAAATTTTGACTCAATTTTCAACTTCAGATCGAAAATCCACATTACAACTCCAAATCTGATTTTGACAACTCTCTTAGACCAATTTTCACATTCTGAAAACTGATGGAATTGTTCCAAAACTCAAATCTTCAAATGACTTAAAAATTCAAAATTAGGCAACTTAAGCCTTCAAAACTCAATTCTTTAGCAAAAACCTAACTTTTTACAAGATTTTCAAAAACTAGCTTTCAAAATCAATATGACTCGGGGCAGTTGTCAAGAGGAGTAAAATAGTAATTTTATCAAAAATGCTAAAAATGACCTTCAAGATTATTAAATTATTGATCACTAAAAATCATGTTCGTCATCGAACATAAGGCAAAGAACATACTTAGAGTATCAAAGAGATGAGGGTACCAGATCTGCATATCAAACTTGGTCTCTCAAGTAACCTCTCCAACGGGTTGATGCCGTCACTGAATCTTTATTGAAGCTATCTCCTTGGTCCTCAACTTCCTAACCTATCTGACTAAAATGTCAATAGGCTCCTTCTTATAGGTCAAATCTGGACTCAACTTCACCAAATCAAGAGAAATCACATCAGACTCATCCAGGAAGTAAAATCTTAGCATCGAGACATGCAATACTAGATGCACAGAAGATAGACTAGGTGGCAAAGCAAGTCTATAGGACACCATTCCCACTCACTCTAGGATCTCAATAGGGTCAATATTCTTAGGGTTGAGCTTGTCCTTTTTTTCGAACATCATGACACCCTTCATGGGTGAAATCGTCAACCAAATTTGAACACCCTCCATGAATTTTAAGAGTAGAACCCGCCTATTAGCATAATTCTTTTGACGACTCTAGGTAGTCGGCAACCAATTCTGAATCAAACGAACTTGTTCATTCATAATGCCTTAGCTCACGGATATCAATATGATTACATTTGTTATGAATAAATCCTTTTCGTCATAAAAATTTAGTCACAATGGTATTTTTAGGCCATAAATAATTTATTGACACAAGAAATAATCATCCTCCATATAGCTATGTTGCTTGAACTCTTCAAAAATATTAACGTGTGTACATCAGATTCTTCGAAAGTTATGCATTTTGAGAGAATCAAGCATGAGTAGGATTACATTTTTAAGGGTTTTGAGCAAACATAGCAAAGACATTTTAGCTACAATGGTAAAAAGATCTATTCACAATATACATTGTTTTTGGAACATTTTTGTGCTTTATCTTAAACGTTGAATATGTTCTTTAATCACATTTCAATACATTAAAAATAATTAATGAGATTAATTATTAATGATTTCATTGTCAAATTGAGAAAGAAATCACAAAGTCCACTACTTTTATTTTCTAAAAATAAATGTGTCATTTTTTTCAATGTCCTTTACTAAAGTTTCTAGAATATATGTACTACTTAGAATATATGTAATATATGAATGGGAGATTCTTTTACGAAAGATGTCTTTCTTGAATTTGGCTTGGTTGCAAATACACAAGGACATCCCGTTTATACTTATCTAGAGATTATTCTAAATGTTATGGATATATCTACGAGAAAAAATTGGTTAATTTTATCTTCTAGCAATTACTCTAGAGCATTGAAATAATATTTTCAGATAACTACACTAGTTCATTCTAGAAATTTTACTAAAATTATCTTATTCTGAAAATATATATATAAAAAAAATTATATAGTCATACATCTCTATAACAATTTTATTTATTATGATAACTTTTTTTTAGCTTTTTTTTATATCAATTAGTTGTTAAACACACCTATAGTAGTATTTGATAGTTAAACTATATTTTGACACTTATAACCACATATTATCGAGAACTTTTTTTTTTCATTTCTTATAATGTTATAAAAGATAAAGATTATTTAAATTTAAATTCTTAAAAGATAATAATATATTAATATTTAAAAATTAAATAAAACTAAGATATTATACGAAATATTAGCGCGCACTTGGGCACCACTTTATATAAGATTATCAAGGGAATGAAATCTCCTACTGATGAAAGTGTACTCACATAATATTCTTTTTCATAAGTGTTGTGTTAAAGTTTTAAATATTTGGTCAAATTTCTAACTTATATTTATAATCTTAAAGATCTTATTTCTATAAAAGATCAAAGTAGGGAATAATTGTTATAGAGGAGTAATTTTACAAAGATTTTTCAGTTATAAAGATGGATATTATTGTTATAGATAAGTAATATATAATATAAAAAGTTGATTTTGAAAACTCTTAACTTTTATATAATGATATATTATTATACAAGATGGTTTGTTATTAATACGTATAACTGTATTTATCCAATCTAAGCTTTGTTGGCCAGTTGAATTCCATTCTTACTGTTCCCTGTTCCCATTCAACTGGATAGAGAAAAGTTGATGATCCATAGAAGAAGAGCTAAGAAACAAAAATTATGTACACATAGGTCCCATAAGTTAAATCAGTTATAATTACCACCCTTCATCACTGTCTTCATTACGTGGAGGGAGGAAATGAGACAATCAATTACGTGAAGTGTTATTTATCAAACATATTTTTTATTTTATTAAAGAAGTCATTTTTCTTAATATCATGACACTCGTTTTTCTAATAAAAATATTTTTAGATAAAATTGATCACTAAAACCTGAAAAAATTTGAAAATATATATTTCCCATCTCTTCCAAACATATTCTTACGAGTCATTTATCATACGTTTTGTTGAAGGTATTAAGTAATCATTGAATTATTTATTCCACTATTTATATCTTTGTGATATATAGAATAAATTATCACTTATATATGGTGAAATAATTTATGACAGAATAACTGATTCCCAATTGAATGATCCCCTTAGTTGTTCTCTTTTTCACGAAAACATTATTATGTGCAGTCTACCATTAACTTCAGCCATAACATATCACATCATGACCAACCATAAAGCATTCACTTCATTGTATAATCAATACTTGTAATGCATTTGGCTAATGAATAGAGCCTGTAAAATAGGAACTGTGGTAATAAATCTTGTATGTGGACAGGATATTTGGCTAAATAGGTTTCACCAATTCCATTTAGTAAAATAGTTGTCCTCTAACATAAAGGTGTTTTAACTTTTCATTAAACTATTACTACTTTATTTATTCACTAACTAATAGCGTCATCAGAACATTGTGGACCATGGAACACAAAAAGAGTGCATTTTAGAATAATTTCTCAAACATGTACTACTAGTAATGGAGCACAAACAACAGTCAAATTTTAAGTGCTTTGATGTTGTCCTCACTAATTGCTCTAAGCAGCCACTTCCAAGTAAGTTGTGGCGTCTTTTTTGTTTTTTAGTTCATTCAAAAAAAAATTATATTTTTCTAATTGAAAATAATTTAATTTTAAAAATTTTTTTTATCCATAATGAAATAATTTTCAGTCACAAAAATATCTAAAAATAATTTTAGACCATAAATTTTTAAAAAAAAAAAAATTTAAATACGATGTCAAATCACAAGATATCACATCAAATGAAACGGGAGAAGTATAATTTGAATGAATCTTCTGATTATACAGGTTTGTTATATTCTGACTTGAAAGAAACTCCACCAAGTATTTGTACCTGTTAAAGAATTTAATTGGTACACGTGAAACCAAATATTATTGAAGATTTATTCTAAGTAAATAAGAATTTGTTTCTCTTAAAATGTTTATTATTTTTCTATATCCCTAATTAGATGGAAGAAAGCAGAATTAAGTAATACCTTTAAATTAATTTCGAACTCACAAATTACATCATGTGTATTCAATCTTTTCACTATTGCCTATGATTCTGGACTAATTTCTTATAGGATTGAATGAAATATAAAATTTCGACGAATTTAAAGAACAGAGGGAATCACATTTAACACTTGCACTTTTATTTTTAAAAACAATGCAAACAAAGAGAGGGAGAGGATTTCAAAAAAAATAAAATCTAGTGTGTAAAATCTATGACAAGGACTTTAAATTTATAGTCAATGAGAGGTGCTAGTTCAAATTTTAGTTATGTTTTTACTAATGAGATATTGTCTCCTTAAAAAAAAAAAGAAGACGAAGATGAATACTAGGGGTTGTTTGGTTAGGAACATGATAAATTATTCCACCATATATATGAGATAACTTATTTCATCACTAGCGCAAAAATAGCGGGATAAATAATCCAAAAACTACCTAATATCTCCAACCAAATATGAAATAAAATAATCCTACATTTTATTCTAGGATTATTATACCTTATACCTCACACCAAAGGACCGGTACAGTTAATAGATAGAAAGAGATACAATTAATACATAAGAATCTTGATCTTTGTAGTCTAGAGAATATAAGAGAATAAGTCCAAAATAGTCTTTTTATCTTTAGGTTAAACTTAAAAAAGCCATTCTTATTTTTTCATATGGTGACTAATGACCCTTCATCTTTGTAACATTGGAGCACTTTTAGTCCTCCCTCAAAACTTTGTCTCTCTTTTATGTCTTAATGCTGAGATAATGATATATCATTACAAATATTTTCTTTTCCATTCCAAAAGCAAAATCTTCACAATATCACTTGTCTAGAGTGAATTGGTATAAAATTTAAAAGTAGAAAATAAATCATAATCTCTTTTTTTTTTCCCTCATAGAAAATAATATTAAGAAATAGATGGCAAACAAATTTTGTTATGTCACTCTTTTATATATTCTTCATGTAATGAGATTTGTAATTTATACTTGTTACCGATGGTAGAGTTTTTTTTATATATATAAAAAATTGTTCAAAATTTAAGATAAGTTTTTAATAAAGTAACTAATGTTTGGTTTGAATAGAACAAACAACACTTTTTTTCTCAATTTCTCCAACATGGAATTTTTTTTATACTCTAACAAGAGAAACACATTCCATACACTAAATTGTGGAAGAAATTAATGTTAAAAATAAACCAAAGTTTACGAAATATCATAAGTGCAACTATATTGCAAACATGGAAAGTTATTAATGTAATATGCCATGTTAACGTAGAGGCAACAAATTTGAAATTTTCAATAAGGAGGTTCGAAAAATAAAAAAGTAGTGTCTAGAATTTGAATTTTAAACCACCTAAACCACTTAATCAACCTATAATCTTGTATTCAAAGGATTCAAAATCTAAATATATACACCAAAAGTAAACAAAAAAAATACTTTATATAATTTTTTGTTGAAAGGGTTCGAGTGAACACCCTTGTCCCTTCCTAAATCCACCTTGTGTGATAGAGTTAGATGACTTCGAATCTAAGCCCAAAAATAAAAGACTATTTGAACCTTTTCTCCAAAAATAACAAAATGTAGCTTCTAGTCTTTGACGTCAAAAAAGCAGGTTGTTAAAAGTGTATGGCATTATATCTGTTATGTATGAGTAAGACAAGAAGATAAACTTGAAGCCAACTCTGCAGTGTTCATATGTGCTTAAACTTGAATGAGGAAATATTGGTAGGACAAATTAAGAGAAAAAGACTTCAAAGGAGATAAGAATTTGATGATCTAGTTAACATGTCCTTTTCATATGCACTGAACAAATGAAAGAAGCATTACATCAATATCCCCTGCAGTTGCATTCTAGGCACTCTCTATGTTGCCATTAATATTTTGTGGGTGGAGAATATTTCACTTTTCATAAACTTGTAGAAAAATAGAATAATAGGGAGGGTAGACTTTACCTTTTCTAGGATTGGCTACTTCAAGTTCACGCAATGCACCATGAAGACAATTACATTCCAATAACTCGAATAAGCTTTTCTTAAAAGAAGAAAATGTACTATCTACTCACAATTTGAATTTTATTATTATTAACTTCGCCCTTATAACTCTTTATACTCAATATTCTTTTCCCTCACACTTATTTTGTTAACCTCAACTCAAATGAGAAGCTAATGAGATATTCACTACTCTCAGGGGTTTTGAGTTCACGTGAACCATATGTTTTTCTCTCCGGAACATAAATAGTAAATGCATATAGACGTGTAAATTCATATTCAAAGTATCATATAATGATCTGATGATTGAATACACCTCTCTATGTTAGAAATTTAAATCTTATTCTATTTTCTTCTCTGTTTTTTTTCTTTCCAAAATTGGGTAAAACCTCTTTAACTGGTTAATGGCAGCACTTTTAGTGTTTTAGTTAACATTGTTTTCTCTTTTTTTGCTTCAATCTTTCAAAATTTTCAAGTTTGTCACATTAGAAATTCTTGATTTTTTTTATCTTACATTAAAAATTTATATAATTAAATGTGTATATTAAAACTAGTACTATTGGATGATATAACATATGGTCAATGGCCTTAACTGATCTCAATACATTCGACATATATATATAAAATTCAAATTCATATCTGAAATTCACCTTTTTGTAATAGTGCACTCATCCTCTCGAAATTTTAGATAAGCCTTTGACTACTCTTTTTTTTTATATTCATAACCATCTTTTTCTAAACTCCCACTTTCATTTGTTTGTAGAAGGCATAACACATAAATGTGACTGTTAACTCAGCTTCAACTAATATCTATGTTCTTTAACTTTGGGTATGTACAATTAGATATTTAAACTATCCAAAAATTGAACAAATAGATACACACGTCTTATTGTCAAGACCCAACCTACTGGATCGTACGGGCACCTACTCTAAGACTTAGATAAGAGAACCCTAAATTTTCAACCAATTAAATCATATGAAAGATGAACAAGATAGAAGATAAAACTGAAAAAGATCTTTGAATTATCAAGTAGAGAGTTAAAAATCCAGTTATTGCTTTCTTTCTTGTTTTGGTAAAAAGTCATCTAACACCCTTAGGGGTTGTTTGATTTGAATACAAGTTATGATGGGATAAGTTATGTTGGGATTAGTAATGATGGGATAAATTATACTGAGATTATTTTTTATTGGATGTTTAGTTTGTTGTATAAACTTTAAGAATATATTGTTTCTTAAAAAATACCCTTCACTTTATTAGTTTTTGTATGTATTTTCTTTGTTAGCTTTAGTTATTCAATATTTATTTTTAAAACAAATTTTTCATCTTATTTAGCTTGAATATTTTTATATGTGCATTTCCATGATAATACCGTGTGCATTTAAAATAAAACTTTCTTCTTATTTAATTTAAACATAGAACTTCTATTTTTAAGTTTGTTAAAGTAAAAAAAGGATTTGTGAAAAATCAAAATATAAAAAAATAAGAATTTTTAATAGAAAAAAATGAAGAAGTATCATAAAAATAAAGAGTGAAGGTTGTGATTGTTATTATATATTGAATTAAAATAATGTAAATATACATAAATATAAAAAATGAGATATAAAAAAGGTTTAAAAGGATAAGTTTGTAATTTATTCTTTTTATCTCAGGATAAGTTATCCCAGGATTAGTATACTCCCAAAGAAAAAGGATAACTTATCCTAGTACTATTTATTAGTCCCGGGATAAGTTATCCCAGATTTGCCAATCAAATATCAATTTAAGGACCACTATATTTTTATTTCGAGATTATTTTTACTTCTGCTTCACACCAAACGACCCCTTAAGGAATCTAGTCTAAACAGGAAGAAGAACTTCTAAGAATACAATGTGAAACACAATAGTGACATAGCCCCACCACAAAGAAGAAGAGTAGAAGTTGTTGGAAATCGTCTTCATTTTCATCTAAAAAACATCACCAATTAATTCTACAACCAAATTATACAAAAAAGATACAACAAAAATAGTATTAGTACACAAAACACGTATTGGTAGGCATCATCTATCAACCTGAAATCCACCATACATTATATTCATAAGCAAACATGCAATAAAGGACTACTCCACTCAATCTTTTACCTGCATAGTTTTGCCATTTTGATTATCTTAACCACCTCTAGTATACGACATGAGCTCAACCTTTTTAATCATTTCGTTTCCAACTCTAATACACATCATGACCTAACCTTCTATTCCTTATAATAGGGGTTCTGGACCTACAACTGTTAAATTGGTCTAATCAATCTACTACTTTTATTTAATCGTTATCAACTACGCCTGACCCAAAATATTTAGCTTTCAATATAGCCATATTAAGACAGTGTGGAAATTCACCCATTTACTCATACTAGCCCACTATGGTGGAACCTAACCCCCTATATTGGGATTCCTCCCGCTAATGCAGTCTACACGAAAAATAGGAACTCAAACTTCTTGTTCAAAGCCCTTAAGAACAATATAACATAGTACCAAACTTAATCTGACTCTAAGCCATCAATTTATTACTTAACAACCCTTCAATCACTTTCCACTTGGTCATAAACAACAGCATACCTGATTATATGAAACAAGACAGACAGGCACAAGTAATAAGACAAGTGATACACAATCATTTACAAATACAATACACAAGTAACACCTTACAATGGAGAATTTAGTACACTTCAACTTCTAATTCTATATACCAATTATTACCAAGTGAGCATGATAAGTTACAGTTATGTTGATTTCTTCATTGTCACATATATAATCATGATCATACATATATAACAATCAATAATGATTCTCTGATAGAACTCACACCCAAACTATTAGCATATCGGTGTTATACCCAATCTAATAATTAGCATGTCAGTATGTGACACCCAATTCAATATGTATCAAAATATGACACTGAATCCAATGTGTTGAATTGTGGTACTTAATTCAACATGTGTTAGAACGTGACACCCGATCCAATAATTATAGTCACAAATACAATTATTATCACAATGAGTGATTTACACACTTACACAATGAAGTAAAAGTTCATATCAACAATGGCTCTCTCATAAAACTCATACCCAAACTATCAGTGTGTCAAAACGTGATACTCGGTTCAACAGTTAGCATGTCGGAATGTGACACCCGATCTACCCAATGCAATAATATGCCAGAACATAACATTCCATCCAATAATATGTTAGAACATCACACCTGATCTAATAAGGTGTCGGAACGTGACAAAACTATATTTACCAAAGACTAAACTATTTAACTTTTGGCATAATACATAAATATATTTTTAACTTGAGCTCATTTCACATTCATACTCTTTAATTTTAGGTGTGCACAAGTAGAAACTTAAACTTATTCAAAGTTGAACAAATAGACACATATATACAACCTACACGACATTATGCGTCCTACATGGTATCTTGTGTATATTATGCCACATAAAACTCATGTATCTAGTTATTCAACTTTATACAAGTTTAAGTGTGTGCACGTTCAAATTGAAGGGCATAAATGTGTGTTGGAATAACACTTTAATATTAAAATATATTAAGATTGCTTCATATGAATTGTCATGTATATGTGAATTGCAAATGGTTACTACATATTGAAGTACATTACTTCCCGCATTAAGTTGTGATAAAATATGGCAATAATTTCCCATATAACTCTTGTAACCTCTAACTCATTATTGTACCTCTTTATTCTTGTAACTTACGTAACCTTTGGGTTGTTCATTTACCTAATTTACTACACATTATCTTCCTATTCATGACAAGGAAGAATTACTCACACTATAAGTAATGGTAATCTTACTTTGTTTTAAGAGGAGGAAGTATACAAGAAAAATGAGAAGTGTGAAGAATATTGTAGTGTGTAGTGGTGTGCAATAGTGAAAGAGAGAGTTGAGACAAATAAAATATTCTAAGTCTTTAATTATATTCACTATATAAAACAGAGTAATTATATATTGAAGGAAGATGTTATTTTTGTGGAGTTATGGACTCTTCAACTAATCCGAAGTTGTTTGAGTCATATAACGTTGTTGAGTTATTGTATCCTGGAAGGGACAAGTCAAGTGTATTAATACGGGATCGGTGTAAGTTATGTCGCAGTGGGCTTAAATCTCCTTAAAGAGAGCAAGATATCCGTACCTCAGCCTGAATATATTTTTTATTCATTTTTTGTCATTACTGTAATTTATTATATTTATGGTATATTACACCAACAATATAAATTGAAACAAGTTAAAAGACACATCTATATATTATGCCTCACATATATTTTGCATGCAGAGCTATTCACCGTGCCTTTAAATTACCTTACAACTCATTTCTCTTGAGCACAAGTCAAATCCCTTTACTAGCCCCCAAAAGGATGGGTCTTTATACATATAAAGTAAACAGAAAAATATTTTTAGTCAGTGAGACACTTTTCTTTTGAGATACTATTTACTTTCTTTAGAATAAATTTTAGTCAGAAAATTAATTTTTCAAGTTAAAAAAAGCTGATGAAGCCTTTTAAATAGTTGGAAGGTATTCTTTGAACAAATTTCAGCTTTGTCAAGGGCCTTCAATTCACTTTGAGGCCTTTAGCTAGCTATTAACTTCATCTTGAAAACATTCCAACTTGTATGGTCTAAAGAGAAACAAGAATATGGCTTTAGCAAGAGAAGGTGAGACAGAGTCCTCACAGTTTGGACCAACTCTTCAAACAAATACTGATCCATCAAACACAAACGAGTTCTCACAAACACTTCAACCTTTTGCCGAGAGTGAGAAAGTACAACTTTCTCTGTTCTCCCAAACACTTCAAACACCCGTGGCTTCTGAGAGAAGACGCGATTGGGTGCTAAATGTGCCCGAACCACCAGGACTGTTATCTAATCTGAAGACTTCATTCAAGAGGACAATTCTCTGTCCTCTTGAAAACAAGATTAAATGTCTTGGAAAGCATCCTGTTCCTGCACTCATTTCGATTCTCAACGTCATATTTCCACCACTTTCTTGGTGTAAAGAATATAATGTAACGAAATTCAGAAGGGACATCTTGGCTGGTTTAACTCTTGCAAGCCTTTGCATCCCTCAGGTAAATTAAATTTCTACTAGTAAGTAGTAACACCTAAGTGGTCTGTCCTGTTTCAACATTGATCTTTTTGTTATGTTATGTAGAGCATTGGCTACGCGACTCTCGCAAAACTTGATCCTCAATATGGCCTATGTAAGTGAAATTCTCTTGTACTACAAGTTTATGGTTTAATTTTTCCAAATTTACGTATTAGACTAACACATGGTAGTACTAACAATTTAGTCTGTTTATTCCTCTCCAGACACAAGTGTTATTCCGCCACTTATTTACGCTATGATGGGGAGTTCAAGAGATTTAGCAATTGGACCAGTTGCTGTTGTTTCCCTACTCTTATCCTCAATG